>JAQIXJ010003293.1:0-13162 GCA_034700185.1 Phthiracarus laevigatus
TAATTGCTTAATGTTTTAATTGTTCACCTGTTTGAGCATACATTCGCTTTGTAAAACTTGATTGTTATTAATAAAATTATTTAAAAAACGTATACAATTAAAAAGTTATAATTTTTCATGCTATTTGATAAGATCAATAGCATATAACTACGAAGAAAACTAATCTTTTTATTTAATTAACCTTTGTATAAAAAGTCCCTTTAAGGTTTTTTCCTTATTGTTTGATTCAAATCACAGTTTTGTATAAAATTATATTCTACCAAATAACTAAAAACATAAACGAAAGGTTAATGGTTGAAAATATAAAACGCTGATTTTTCAGATAAAACAATTTATCATTCACTATTAAAGTTTTGTAATAAAAATATTTTTGAAGTAGTAATATAAATGTAGTTATTAGTGCTTTAAAAATCGTTAGAAAAACTAGCGCCAAATCATTTTTTAATCGTTAGAAAAATTCTTTAGAAGTTTTAAGTAGAAGTGGTCGTATCTGGAAGAGAAAAAAATGGCGGTCGGAAGGTTATACGTTTTAATGGGAATCGGCAAAGTGAGTGTTGTCCACATTCTGTTTAAAAAAACAGACGGCGGTGTGAGCGGCGTTGTGCTCCCAGATGTCCTGGCGCTCAATCTTTTTGTTAAAACCAATAAACAAGGCTTTGGGAGCGGGACGTACTCAACAACTATGGATTTTGAGCTCTGTACCACCATTTCGCCCAATTCTTCCATTGTTATAATATCCATTCCAATGGATATGTTTTCACGGACATTACGCCGATTGTTTTAGCGGTTCCATTTGAGCGTTGCTTAGCCTACTCTTTTTTGCTGAGCTTTTAAAAATCAATTTTGCTAATACGTCGGTCGGACTTTGACTTTCTAAAAATTATCTGGGTTTTAGGTTCAGTGTATACCATAGGAGGAGGTTTATTATTGATGTCAATAGTATCTTCTAAGGTACGTTGATTAAAGCGGAATTCTTCTGATGCGACGAACGTTGATATGAAATGCCTAGCGTTTTTTCGTAAACCATCTCATCGGCACTGAGATATGGCGATTTTGGACGTATTAAAACGCTAATTTGTGCATGTTGTGTTGTATGCACGGTTGCCCTGTTATGCATCGTTTTGGTCAGCTTTTTAATCAATTTTGCTTTTAGTTTAATCGATTGCGCGTATTATGTGCGGGGAGTTAATTGAACAGTAATCAAGTGACCAAATTCATGGCACTGATCAAAATCATTTGCGAATGAGTTGCAGTCACAAAATTTCCGAACACCTTTTCATCGCTCATATCCATATTTTTGTTAATCTATTAGACCACAATATTGTTTGTTGATTGTTTATCTTGACAATTGCTTGTCGAACAATAGGGCGACGAAGTAATTGGCGAACCGATAGCCAATACCCCAAAATGACCAATCGGCTTTGTCGATGTCAAAACTACTCCGCGCTCATTCTCCATTATTATTAATTCGTCCAGCGGAATGTCCAGTTCGTCCATTTGTTTCTAATGACAAAAAATTAAAATTAAAGTTATTAGTAAATATGAACAATTTTTGTAGTATTTAATGTTAATAATAATCTTAATATGAATTCTAACAATAAAGTTAATTAAATTAAGCATGATAAATTTTTAAATACTAATTTAGATTAATTTACTAAGTTAAAATGCACAGACAATTTAATTTTATGCACGTAATGTATTATCACGAAAAAAAAGAGGTCTTCGCACATTCGATCACCTATTGGCTGAAGTTTATTGAAAAACAGGTCAGTGAGTCTACAATTAGTCCGTTTATGTCTCTATAAATATGATTGGAGCTCTGAAACTCACTCATAATCAGTTTTTCAATTGTTGTTTTAAGGTAAAGTTTTCAATTGTATTAAAAAGAGAAATAAAAAACAAAAGTTTCTGGTGCTCCATTTTATACGCGAATCACAGCCCTAACAGGTAGCTCCCGTATAGAACAAAAAAACTCCTAAAGTTTACACAAAAATTACTGAACCTCCAAACTTTAAAAAAATCGCGGACGTATTCGACAGTGTCCGTATAGTGCAAAAAAATCCGCATCATTTAAATCCAAACTATACGGGATACGCAGTCGTTATCGACAGCGCTTGTATAGAGCATAAAATAACAGTTTTATTCAAATTTTATTGTTTGTATGTTGTTTGCGTGTGTGTGTCTATCTGTGTATGTGCACCGCAGTTTGATTAAATGATTGTATCAATTTTACTCAGTCTTTGTTAACTCCACTTAAGAACTTCACATCTGTCATGAATTTCAGTTCATTTTCTCTCTCATGCATCTCAATGTCAACCATCTCAGTGTTATTTATCTCTCAGTCAACCATATTTTTTTAATGTATCTCTCACTTGCACATCTCATAGTCACGTATCTCACAGTCATAATTTTCAGTCACGTATCTCTCAAAAGCATATGTGACGCATCTGTCACTCATCAATAATAAATCCTATGTAAGTCACATACACAACATTTCCTCTCAAAAACAGTAGAATTTTTTCATTTCTACCATTGGGTCAACCATAATTACTATTTTCATCAACATTCAGCATTTTCAATTCAAAAACAATCGATTTTACTTCTTTTTAAAGGGTCAGCAATCATAAATTTATTTCAGCGAAAATCGGTCATTTTTTGTCTAAAATAATCTTTAAATCATATTCTTAGCTACAACTAAATTACAAGAATTGTTCATTTTGTATCGCATTTTTTGATCTTTTTTATTTGCATGTCCTATTTGGTTCTTAGTTTTTCTTTAAGTATATCATAAACACAAACTTTTGTCATGAATTAAAAAATGTTTATCCCTATACACTCATTCTTTTAAGTAAATCAGTGAATATCCTAATTAGAAATAATTTACATTTAACTATGTTTAGTATTTAACTCATTTTTGTCTCATTTTAGCCTTATTTGAGCTTACACTTCGTATTGATGTCTATTCAATTAGGAAAATATCAACTGTTTTCGAAATGTTTTCATCAATTAGTCTATGAGAGTAAGTAAACTTCTTAGTTATGAATATCAATTTAAATTTATTTGTACTTTTAGGTAATCCAGATCATTGTTTGATTCATCCAATTTAAAGTGCTTATCAGGTAAATCTTTGAAATCTAATATGTGTATAAACTACTAATTACTTTGAATAATTTATGTTTTCAGCTTCAAACAACCTAACTCGCACCGAATTTTAAAACGTTAAACATTGCATACGAATACCATAAAGTGAATAAATAACATAAGCATTGCAAAGAATTCAAAGACTTATTTTTTCAGAGTAATTAAAAAAAATGAGCATAATTATAATCGGTTCTAGCCTTTGCTTTCACGAAAAAGAAGACAGCTTTACAAGACATAAGGTCCAGGCTTTCGATATCATCAATAAAATCAGTTCACTATATCAACAATCGTTAGACATTAGAACATATCCGATTTATATCGAATCTTATTTTACTATGGTCGATTTGTTTATAAATATCTTTGTTTGCCCAATGTGGCCTATCGAGAAAAAAGTCACATACTACAAATGTTTCATCAATGTGATTTCTTAAAATCGATCAAAGCTGATAAACGAAAATGTTTTACATTTTCTCTTATAAAAATAAAAGCGTGTACATGATGATAAAGCTTTGATTAAACTGAGTGGTTTCGCTATTTTCTGATACATTTTTGAAAAAATAATTCATTAATTTTTACTTATATTGTAAAAACAATTTCTAATATATTCTCACCAAACTTTGTTTGCAGAAAATTTTCAACGCAATAAAATCCTCAAATTTACATATTTTGCAGCAACACAACCAGAACTTACATCAATATTACAAGTAACATTCATCTTTAACTTTTTAATCAAATTTTAACGATTTTCAAAGCCCTAATACTTATTTATGATTTCTTGTTAATTATCACACTAAAGACAAACTGAAACACACAAGTACTGTATCTATAACTCAAAACTATTTTTATTAACTTCGAACTTACAGAAGGACTGGCAGACATGGGCAAAGTCATAATCTCAAATTTTAACAAAATAGGAAAACAATTGTGTTTATGTAATGAAAAAATGTATTTGGTGTCACTATAAAAATTTATTAAATATATTTTTCAAGATATAAAGATTATAAGTCCACACCAGTTTTACTAATAATAAATTTTTTAAAACAATAAATTATCAGAATTTTTCGATTTTAAATTCAAATCGAATATTTAAATAAACCGGTTAACTCGAAATAAAGATTAATTTTATGTTTGCAATCAATCATTAATTTTCACAATATAGTCTAACGTCAATGACTGCGATTATTCTGCAAAACTAAAAAATTCAATTCTCCTTATTATACTAAAAGAATGATCTCACTTTCTCTCTCTCTCTCTCCGTCACGTTCTTCTACAATATTAAGATCAGCTATTTTAAAGAACGTTACCTAACACTATCTGAAACTTTTAACCTATTGTTGTATTGCACGAAAAAGCTTAAGTATAAAATGCAATAAAAAAACAAAATAACAGAAATTTAAAATATTTAAGAGAATAACAACAATAAAAAACGTTATACGGGCTTAATAATGTTTTTTCCCGCGAAACGGTTTCTAACTAGTTTATTGTAAAAAAATTATTTGTCATAAATGGTTATTTAAAGGTTTTGTAAACGTTTGTTAATTTTACATTGTTGTCTAATTATTTAAATGATTTTGATTTATTATAACATTAATAATAATGAAGATCTAACCCATTGGAATGTTGTAAACAAACTCGATGACCATTTTATGCGTGATTTTAAATTTTCAATTCAGGACAATCAGCGATAATCATCGCTAATTATGACTGGGCTTACGTGTGCAGTTGTTAAGATAATGGTTGTCTGAGTTCGTGTCACAAAATAGAAGAGGTGACAAAGTTAACTTTGTCACCATGAACACAAACAATGGCTGGAGGATTGGCTCCCGAATTTTGTATGCCACAGCAGTTTTCTAGGTCTATGGCGTAATATCTAACATCAAATATGTATCTAAATCTTGGAGCGCTTGAATCCCACTAAGGCCTGGTATTAATATTCTTTTGGCGAAAATATGATTGTTTAGGAGTTTTGCAACCTTCAAACTTTTTAGGATTTTCCAAATGCATTTTTTCCATCTCAGCTTCTAATTGCCTAATTGCCGAGTATTCTTGTTCCATTTATTACCAATACTTGATCTAACAGGTCTAATCGGCAGTTCGAGTTGGTTCTCAGTACATCCGCGGAAGTCATGTTTGACTGATGTACAAACTGAGCAATTTTCACAATCATAATCTTGGTGTCCTTCGCGATAACATTGTGTGCAGTGAGTGTACGCTGAAAATTTAATCTCTTTCATCTTTAACAACTGATTTAATTTCTGTCATCGCAGCGTCTAATTTATTTTTTTCGCCATAAAGATTAATGTTTATAAAAATTGAAAACCATTTATTGATCTCTATTCGACGCAAATTATAGTTTCTTACTATAGAATTGATTTTAAGATTACTCTCACGATGTAATTGATCAAAAAATTTTAAGTTACGATAACTATTATATCTATTACTGGAAAAATTGTAGAGTGCATACTAATATCCTATTCACGGATGAGAAATGATGTCCGTTCTTGCATTGTTGTTGTTCTCGGGACTCGTTTAGCTCTCTATTTTATCGAACGCTTTGAGGTGAACTCTTCAGTAATGGACTCATCAGTTATTGCCAGCCCTTGAATTTCCACTTCTTTAGGTACAACTGGACTAGGAGGAGAGTCAACTCGATATTTTCTGCTGTCAATTGTTGGTTTACGTTGATTACTATTATAACCGTGTTTATCATTAAACTTAACCATAAATTCATTGTTGGTTTGCAGGTCCAATAAATCAGGTCTACAGTTATATGATGGAGAAGGATTAGCAACAGCTTTCGGCCAATCAACATCATAATACTACAGAAAAAATAAATTATTAATATACAAGTCATTGATACCAGTACTGGTTTTAATTATAACTTTAATTGTTGTTTGTGGCGGCTGAAAACCAGTTTGTTTGGATTCTTGACTCGCACATTTATCTTCGCCCTCTTCGCTTGAGTTTGATAAGTTTATTGCTATAGGCTACATATATAAAAAATTATCAAAAATATAACCAGTAATGGTTTAAAATATTACATTAATTGAAGGCTGAAATCCAGTTATTCTTCGTCCTCGTGACCGAGAATATCCGACAGGTGGAAAAGGTTTCTAGCTGGAGGTTGCCTCATAGTCTTTGTCACTCGAATCGGGTACGTTTGTTGTTGAAAGTGATAAGTTTCCACGGTTTCTGCCACGACCACGAAACATCTTAAAATAAAGTTTAATACTTTATTTGACAAAATAGGCAAAATTATTTTAGATACTCAAAATTAAATGTATAGCTTAGTGCATTCCAGCCTTAAATGAAATAGAATGGAAAACAAATCTTATAGTAACTCCAGTACTGGCACTGATTCAAGAATCATTTTACTTGTTTATTATTACAATCATTAATTGGTATTTTACTTAAAAACAAGTGATATATTCAAACTGGTATTTTTAGTTTCAAATTATGTCTAGACAGAGTAAAATAATATATCAAACCAAACTCTTGTGAGAAACAATATTGAATTTAAGTCCAAAACTGCAAATAGTGTCACATTATAGTATGAGTTAAATAAACCTTTGTGTGAAACAATAATGAATTTAAATCCAATACTGGAAACTGTGTCATTTGCATTATGCTTTGATTAATATAATTAAAAATACTAAACAATTTGTTAATAATGAATAATACCAGCAATGGCAACAAATTTTTTAATAATGAATAATACCAGTAATGGCAACAAATTTATTAACATTGGTTTTTAAGAAAATATATTGTAAATAAGCATAATGTAAATTAAACATTGCGTTAACTCTTATTTTCATAGAAGATATTTTAACTATAAAATAAAATTCATTTAGTTTATCATTATCTTCAATAATAACACTATCATTATCATTTTTTTTGTTCAATATCATGATTAATATTATCGGGATTTTTTTCATATTTTTTATAGTATAGTCAACCGCAATATGATAAGTTTCTCGCAAAATTTTCATTATTTTTAAAACACGCCTGCCTTTTGAACGCTTTACATGCTCTTTAGAGAAATGATATGATGTGAATTTTAAATCTGTTATTTCTCCATTAATCTTGATACGTTTAATTTTCTCACAAGAGTATGATAGAATGTTTAGCGAATCCTAACAAAAAAGAAATAAGTCCAGTACTGGTTATATAAAACAAAGCATAATAAGTTTCTTATAAACGCAACCACACTGATACATTCACACAACTTTTCTTGATAAATCTTGACTCGGATAAATCTTGATAAAAAATATTCTGGGGTAATAAAGGTTTCTTTATAAAATGCGGTTTTCCTTTTTCATTGTAATACTCTGTGTACAACAAATGAATTAATTCACTAAAGTCCCTTGGTTCCATATAAGAAGCAACGAACTGCAAAATAAACCATTCTCTGACTCTAGATGTTAGGTGACGCAAATGATTTCGGTTACAGTTCGGAACAATAGCCAATATAAGCATATAACGAAATGGACGAATTACAAAAATTGCCATATAGTAGAAATTGTGCAATATTGTCAGCATCTAAAGTTAAATGAATGCATATATTATAATAAAAACCAGTAATGGTGATATGGTTATTTCGATTACCATTAGTATTATAAACCAAAACCACAAAATTAAATAGACTTTCTCATGAATGATATTATATGGTAAATGGCAGAGAGCATCAACATTAATTACATGGCCAAAAAAACCAAACTCTTTGTAACTACATTTAGCTTGTCTGGGGAAAACTAAAACCATTGTGTCCATCTGTCCAGCATCAATGTTGTCGTAATTGTACCAATCTACTCCTATTATGATGTATAAATTATTAAATTGAATAAGTAAAACCAATAATGGTAGCGATTCTATTACCTAATGAGTATAACTTTCCGTTAAGCAAAATATTATTAACCATATCTGTATCTTAAGTTGAAACATACATAGAAGTAGACAAAAACCATAAATCCTAAAACAATAGGATCCACGCAAAACAGTGTCATACAAAGCTATTAATAATCTATTTCTCTCGTACTCTTTAATAAGTACGATGTTGTTTAGTTTAATAGAAATATGAGTCCCGATATGCGCCCGTTTTCATTTAATTTTAAATATAAGTTTTGGTAAATAAAACATTAACGCTTGAATGAGTAGAACGAAATTGATCCACTGGTAATACTTGTGATGTATTAATTTTTCCCTTCCAGACGTTTGAATACAAGAATATTATGATACCAGTACTGGTTATGTATTAATAGCCACTGAAAATGTTGACTCAAGAAAACAATAATGATCTAACATTTCTTTAGATACTTCTGTGCGTGTAAATTTGTAATTAATCGATGTTTGTCCAAACGTTTTCATAGTTAAGATTATATATCCGCAAAAAAATAGATATACGGTAATAGTTGAGTGTAGTTTGAATAAGATACTATCTATGTGAATATTAATCCAGTAGACGGAAATAAATTTTTGGCAATTTTTTTAAATGTTTTGATCTTATGAACGTATTTCATAGCTGGTCCCAAGTGATTCATGCTTTTATAGTTACTAATACTATTTAAAATTGCGTTTTACTGCGCTTTATTCACGTATTTTATAGTTTTAAATGTGTAACTTAATGCCAGTACTGGCGGTATGCGATATCTGAGTAAAATAAAAATATTTATTTATTTTTTGATATCGTATTTACTTTGTTATCTCTTACCGTTATTGATCGTAATATAATGTAAATGCTGAATGTGTTGATATAAACGGAAACGTGCCATACAAGACTATCTACTCATCAAATGATAATAATCTTATGCCGCAGCGCCATACAAATACTATCTACTACTTAAAATTGAAATATTTGGGAAAACAGTTGGGAATTATCAACGATAATATCGCTTACGTACGCAAAACCACGAGTAGTTATCGATAAATTAAAGACTACCATAACAAATGACTATTATTTGCATAATAATGTACACCGTATTAATCACTTAAAATAGAATAAATAACCGATAGGATCACATATTTTGAGATATCACTGCATTTATACGACGAATCGTCGGAATTCAACGAAAGTCTTCGAACCGCTATAATTATTTCGTTTAATAAATTGCGATTTTATAGGAAAACTTTCAATGTCGTCGTAACAGATCCATAGACCGTTTTTATACACGTAAGGAACGAATGACTCGTTATTAAACATGGGATGAGTCGACAAATTGGTTGCGGTTAACGGTTGGGATTGAGTGGATTGATTGGGTGGCGGAGCTGTTCGTCCATAAAGTGAATCTATTATATCAGTATATGGTATCAAATCCGTGTTGTTAATCACAAATAATGGTGAATCCCATCTATTCCTCGAATCTGGAGCTTCGTAACGATCGTCCAACGCTTCGAACGTCTTATAATCGTATTTATCTATTTTTGTGGTCACTGTTTAGATTCCATTGAAGCGAGAATTGAATTGGTGTCACACATAACACGATACAATGCGTTGTTTTTCGTTGTTTTGATATACAATACAATTCATAGCGATAACCTTTTATATAATTAGACGCGTCTAATATAACTAATGTTTCACTGTTAAGATATCTTTCCGTTTCTGACTTTAACCAACTTCTCAGCTGTTTTTCGTTTGATGCATTGGCGTGTAAACTGTTTCGCTTCGTTCCATTTAATTGATTTGAATGAATCTAAAATTAGGGTATAAGAATGATTAGTTTTAATTCTGATATGAATGACGACAATTACCATTTTAATCAATGACTGTACTCATGTGTAGTTACCACAATTAACGACAATTTAATTTCATTTCAATTTCATTTCATATAAATAAGTGTATATAAATTTGAGTTAATGTTATGAGTTTCAGCGTTAGAAAACAAGTGAAAGCGTTTCAGTTTTGGTAAGTATAAGGTAAGTATAGTTTAAAATTATTACTAAAAAACAAGACTAATAATAATGACAATATATATGAGTGTATGACTACAATGTAGTTGTAGTTGTGTGACACATAAATGTTTCCACAAATTTAGATTAAAAAGTCATATAATACTTATATAGGATTAGAAAGAAGTTATTATTCTCGAAGTGTTTTAGCACTGAATCCAAAGCCTCCATCTGCCATTAGTTTGATAAATCGGACTAACTGGTGATCTTCTTGAACAGTTATATGGGTTTTTTTTTAAATTTGGGCGTTGATTGGCATAGAACCCTTCAATCTACGTCGGAGTGATGGCTCTCCAACATTATGGTTTCTTGCAATTTGAGCAATATTAATTGCACCTTGTGTTGTTTGCGCCTCTTTATTTGCAGCATGCAAATCGGAATTATCTACACAATAAATTTTTCGCAGAAAATCCTTATCTGTTTGGTTTTCCTATTGGATTAAAATTTATTATAGTACTGTTACAATTGTCTTGAATACATTAGTGTAAATTGTTTTTTTGATCCCTCTCCTGTCCCTTTTCTACTATCCTTTCCACTCCTCATCCATCCTCTATCCGTCTCCACTAATACTTTTAATCTCTCCTCTCCACCCATCCTTCATCCTATATTCCTCTCCTGTCCCACTTCAACTCTCCTCTCTACCCCTCCTCCATCCTATATCCCTTTCATGTTCCACTTCTACCATCTCCTATCCACCCATCCTCCATCCTATATCCCTCTCTTGTCCCACTTCTACTCTCTTCTCTCAACTCCTCCTTCATCCTATATCGCTCTCCTGTCCCACTTCTACTCTCTCCTATCCACCCCTTTATCTCTCTCCTGTCACACATCTACTCCCTCCTCTTCTCACCTAATCTCCTTTCTATTCTCTATCCCTCTTCTGTCCCACTTCTAATATCATCTTATCCACACCCCCTTCAGCTATCCCTCCTCTGCCCCATTTCTACTTACATCTCTTCCTTTCCCTCCTCTCCTATACCTCCACTGTTCTCCCTTTCCATTACCACTTCGACTTTCATTTACCTCTCAATTCCCTCTTCTCTAATCCCTCCTCTGATATCCATATCCTGTACCTATTCTACTCTTTACTCCCTTTTTTATCTCTCCCTTATCTCCGTTCCATCCTCAAACTACTTCTCTCCCCTCCTGATCACTAATATATAGGCGAAATAGGTGATCGACCATATACTAACTGAATCTAACTTTACAAAGTCAGATATTATAACCGAATGAGTGACCCTATACTAACTGAAACTAACTTTACAAACAAAGATATTATGACCTTAATAATTAATATATATATTTTTAAAATTTCTGGCATTAACCAATTTTTTAATCAAATAATTATTCGTACCTGTTTTTTTCTTATGCTAATTTACACAATTTTACTTATATTTATTAATTATATTTAATAATACCGATGATTTTGGCATATCCGGGTATTCCTAGACCTCTAAACCTTTAGTTTAAATTTTTATTCAAAAGAAAAAAATGTTTTTTTAATGTTTTATATAAATTTAATTAATTAAATATTTAATTTAATTGCAATGAAAACAATTAGCTGCAAACATATGTTTTTTAGATTAAAGCGGGACGTTGTTTGTGTTTAATTACGATAAAACTGTCTAACGTCTCGTGAAACGTCTTAATTCAATACTTATGATTTACCTCATTCCTCCACTTCCTCTTGAGCGAGGTTTTTTATGAGCAATAAACGCTCGAATATGCGGTAAATTGAGTGACGAAGCGCTACACATACTAACGAACGATAATTCGTGCTTTGATTGGTTGAAAACGTGGATAATGGATGATTGTTTGTAACGTAGCGTTTGAGCTAAATTTCGTTTTGCTGTGAATATAATGCACCGAATTTCACATTCAACGTTAGAGTTAACTAATTGCAAGTCTTTATCACATTATAGCGCAAGTGATTACGAATACTAACGCCTCAGTGATCGCCACTTAGTTCACATTTCCATATTCAGTTATTCGGTAAACAGTTGTTAATATATTGTGGCAGCAAAATGAGTTGATGCCATCTCTGAATGCCATCGAATGCCACAGTTTGTCGCGTTTACGCGAAAAAAGTTTCATGTTTTGGCTGGTAATCGAGTTTACAGTGCAAACCGAATCAAATCATTCTTACTGTCCAGATCTTCTGCAAGTTTTGCAAAAAGCAATTTCAGTTAATTAATTTAAAAGCATATAAGTTTAATAATAGTTTTTGACGAATACCTTGCATATCGTAAGCCAAATATGGCACAACAAATAGATTAATTGGTGTTTGCTATTGATGCTTAAAGTTCTTTCTAAACAATAATTATTACCAGTAATGGTGTTAAACTATTAAATAATTCTTAAAAGTAATAAATTAAGTGTTTTAATATTTATTAATAGCAATAAAATTTCAAGGTCACGATGAGAATTGCAGATTGAATTTAGACTTTGTTGATATCTCGGAAGTTAACGATCAGTGAACTGATCTTGCTTTGGCATACTTATACATACATACACACATTCGCGCATCAATAATAAATTCAATAAATATATTCAATTTAAAATAATTACTAAGTTTGGCGCTAAGCCAGTGCAAGATGGTTGTGGTGCTGATGATGATTGCGGCGTTGCTGATGTTTGCGTTACTTCTGATCCAAATACTAGGTTTACGATAGATTGCTGGTTCGATGACTCAATAAAAAAAACAATTTTAATAAATAATAATTTAAGTTTTATATATTAATTTACCATTTTTTTAATTGTTGAGTAATAATAATTGGAATAATATTTTCACAAAAACCAACTACTGGTATTAAACACTTCACTTGTGGTTGATTGTGATTATGATTATGATTATGATTATGATTTTGATTATTATTATGATTATGATTATGATTATGATTATAACATATGATTATGATTAATGAATTATTTTATATTGTGGACATCACGATAAATAAATAAATTAATTAATTACACTTACCAGTGTCCAATGATATATACACTGATGATGTATGTGTTATGATATTTACAATGAAAATGAATTATAAATTATGAAATATGTTTTTAATGTTAAATGGGA
>JAQIXJ010003294.1:0-13161 GCA_034700185.1 Phthiracarus laevigatus
AACTTTTAAACGTAATTATTTTCAATCATGTCAGGTAAACATAATGTTTTTACAATAGAAATTCTATAGATTCTATTTAGCAGATTAATTTCCATACTAAACATACTTTATTTGTGTGAAAAGGTTCTTTGCATTTATATACTATGTACTTATAAGTGTTTATTTATTTTTAATTATGTCGAGACATTGTTTTTTAGCAATGTGACCACTCTACTCTCAAATTTTGGCATATTTTAAACGTGTGGCGTAAGGCAGCACCAAAATGAAGTAATTTTGCGAATAAATGAAAAATTTCGATATAAAAGCCCTAAGCTTAGACCTCTCTTAGGCTGCTTGAAATCCATTATTTTTTCACTATAAAAATATAAAAAATTAAGATTATCAAGCGGTCTGAGAGAGAGGGTCTAAGCATAAGTTTATTTTTAAGTTTAAATAACAATACAAGTATTTAGATTGATTAAAAAGTATTATTTTTAAAAAATAAAAGAATCAATACATAATAACATTATTAAAAAGTAATTAATACAATTTTATTTTAGTGTTTAGATAGAAAATGTTATAAAAAATTAAAAAAAACAAATTTAAAAATTTATTTAGTTGAACGATCACATTTTTAATAATTATTCTTACATCTAAAACTGTTTCACAACGATGCTAATCACAAATCGTGATGTAAATTAGACGTTTCGCAGGCTTATGCGTTAGCACTTCTTCATTCAGTAATCAGTTTTGAATTTCAACTTAAAATATTTTGCACGTTTTAGTTATAAAACATTGATCTTACTTTCATATACGAGTCGCAGAGCAAATGAAGTGTTAAGAAAGAGAGAGAGAGAGAGAGATTTGCGCGTTGCTTAAAACTTAACAGTATGGGGTAAGGGTGAACAAAACTCTAAGAAGTGCCTTAACATTTTAGGCTTCGTTGTGAAACAGTTGAAAACGTTGGAAAAATTATTAACAATAAATTACAAAGGTTTTTCGATGGCAAAACCATTGAATGTGATTGTTTTGTAGTGTTGCTAATCTAAGACTGCGTCGAAGTTAGTGAAATAAAACGTCAAGTCCTAATTAGCGAAAATTTAAGTTCTAGAATATTACATTTATGATGTATATTTATAAAGTGTTTTCTAGAAAACGAGTTGTATGCATTTTAAAGGTCTTTTTGACGAATTTTGGCAGCTTTTTGGTAATTTTTATTATCATTTTCTAGCATAACGTTATCTTGCGCTCGTTAATCGCGTTATTTAGCCAATAACTTTTCCAATCCTGAGCCAAAGTTCGAGATTCTTGAACTATATGCGTAAAAATTGGGTGCAATTTCGGTTATCCAAAGAATAGACTGCAAAACAGCACACTATTAAAGAAAAAATAATTAGAAGTTGAGGTTAAAACTTAATGAAAAAACTTAAGTCGAAGGCATTGTGGAGTCAATCAACCAGAAAGGTGTAGTATTAATTCATCGTATAGAGTGACAAATCCGCATCTATTTGGGTAATTTACTAAACGTTGGCCAAATGTATTGTCCCAAAACGGTTAAGGAATTAAAACTGTGATAAAATAACAACAACTTTGTCATGAATTGCTATCGTAATTCCACGATGTTATACAATCTCTACAAAATCTCTGCCTAAAAAAGTTAAAAATTAAGGACTATTTTAGTATGAATCATGAATTCCGTTGTTTTTTATGTTTATTATCCAAATAATGTAAGTTTTTATTTTTGTTTTGCAATGATGTCTTAATATAAAAAATTGAATTAAAATTATCACACTTTTATAAAAATTAATCGGTGTTTGCTAAAGTAATCAACAAACCTTTATGATATTATCTAGTCTTAAATAGCTTTTCATCATCACGCGAAAGAATTTGGAAGATTGTTTAAAGAAAGTTTAATTAACTTTAATGGTATAAATCAATATATATATGATTCATTCACATCTTGTTTGAATAATGCTATTAATGAATTACCAAATTCAAGTTCAAATGAAAATATAAATTTACCACAGTTTTTTTGACGAAAATTTTTCAACCAACGAGTTCAAAGTAATTAATTGTTTAATTTAAATAAATCTTTATAAATTAACATTAAATTCAATTAATTTTAATTAAGCAGAAAAACAATCGAAAAAGGTATTCAACAAGAATCTAACTTAAACGTCATTCATAGCAGCTTGTCTATATGTCGTGCAACGCATGCCACTTTTTTAAGGTGTCCGGATTAATGAAATCAATTTGAATAAATCAACAGAAATTTTAAACAACGAGTTTGTTGAACTGAAAGCAACAGAAAAACAAAACAAAGGGACTTAAATTATTATAAACTTTTTGGATTTTCTCATGAAGTGCAATATAACAAAGCATCAATCTATATGGTTGTGTTATTACACAATATAAAAAGTAACAAACATGATTTTGTTACTATTGGAGGCATACTTGTAAATGAATATCAAGTTAGAATTGGAGACACAACACCAGGACCTCAAAATTTAATACAATTTAAAAAACAATCAACAATGACAAAATTCATTAATAAACAAAATAAAAAGTCGCCTTATAGCATTTTGTTAATTTATGATAATAAATATGCAATAAAGTTTAATCAAAAATCTATTATAATTGATTCAAAGATTGAAGCGATTATCAAAAATGGCTTACAAGATATTCTTGTATTTAGAAGACATTTCCTATACAAACTATTCATGCAACGAACAGCTTTTACTATCACTAAAAGGTACTAAGTTTGTATTGAGCAATTATAGTCCTGATAAATCATTTAGTCTGAGACATATCTGAAAGTGATTAAAGTTTTTCTTTAACTCCATATTTATTTAAAGAAACAAAAGTAACACCAAATCAAGAAAATATATGCACTGAAAGTGAATATATAATACTTAGGCATACAACATTCTTAAAAATTGTTGAGTCTTATGATAATATTGATGATTCAAAAATCACAATAGAAATTAAAAATCGCATACAACCACGGAAAAATCTGAAGCTGACGTTGTAATGGATAAAAGAAGCTGCAGTAGTGATAATATAAACACCGATATTATTTATAGAACTACAAAAAGAAAATTAAATGATACTGAATATGAAGAATGGGAAGACACTTCATATTTTTCAAAAAATTGGATCAAGCAGATCGAACCGTAATAAAATGGCTTAATTCCACTTAGCACTGTTTTGCGCGATGACGTTAAACCATGGTTTGAATATTTATTTAATTCTGCTAAGCTGGAAACTTCAAAATATAGATACCGATTGTGCGTTCAATATGCTAACAGAATAAGACTAAGAAGATGTTAAGAAAATATACCTGAAGTTGTAAAACTAAATGGAAGACTTAATAAAAAGTAAATTTAATGGAGAGTGTATACGAGAACATTTTAATTCAGTTTTTCATCAAGAAATAATCGCATTTTTAATATCTCAAAAACTTAAAAAAGTTTGAATGTTTTCTTAAAAAATGGATAACTGAAACAGAATGTCAAATTGACTATGAAGAACTTAAGATAACATGTTTCGAACTGTATTTACAGGAGTGAAAGCTGGTACCTCATTTAGATCACATAAATAATTTGTTTAACTTCTAGATTTAAATGGAATCAACATGGGATCCCATCACAAAGATAAAAACGCTGCTCAAGGAATGGTTTATTTAATTAGTAAAGAACTCCATTTTATTTTAATTTAACTTATTAAAAATTCATAATCGACAAGTTTCATTAATGGTTGATACTACAACTGATAACACGAACAATCACATTTTACTTTTCTACATGTTTCTGCTATAAAATTATCAACCAAAAGCGTATTTTTACAAAATAATGCAATTAAAATTTGAAGAAAATGTACAAACAATATTTTTACAATTTATAGATAGTTTTGAAAATAATGGTATCACAAACTATCTAAATGAAAATCCGTTAGTGACGGAACAAGTATTTTTAGAAGATCAAAAGCATCAGTAAGTGTTAAACTACATAGATGTATAACTCCATCATCAAGAACATTAATTGGATTAAATTGTTCTCCACATCGTTCACAACTAGCTTTATCCCACTCTTATAAACATGATGCAAATATAAATTATGTAGAAAACATACTATTTGACTTAGCACATTTTTACTATGGACTGTCACATAAAGCAGCTGCCCATATCCGTGAATATGCTAATCTTGTTGATGAAAAAGCGTTTGCTTTTTCAAAAGTATTTCAAAGTAGATGGATATTCTCAGAGTACGATGCTGTTCTAAAAATTTGAATATCATGGAAATTATAGATGTCAGACTTACAAATAATTTCAAATGACCAATCGTTTACAATAAAAGCAAGACAAAAAGCTTCTAAGCTTATGAAAAAACTTAAAGAAAAAAACTTTCTAACATTGCATTTTCTTGGTGATTTGTTAAAAATTGTTCATGAAACATTTATTGAGCTACAAAAAAAGATAACTTATTAAGAAACTTAAAAGAAATTATGAATGCATTACAAAAAAATTAGAAACCTTGAAAGATAAAAATGTAGTTTATCTTAGCGTGTATATGAAAAACGAAAATTGCAGACTGGTTCGAGTTTTAACAACGATTAGGTACATACCAAGGAATATTATCATTAGATACAAACGAGACATATTTTTCAGAGAAATAAAATTATAAAGTTAATTATTCAAGAGTTAAATAGCTAATTTCCCTCAATCGATTTTGAATCATTCGAAATATTTGAACCTGACAGATAGAATTTCAGACTTAGATTTTTATGGATTAGATTAAACGCCTATAATATGTGATAAGATAGGAATAAAACACGACTATGCTGATATTGTAACTGATTTTCCAATTGTTTTTCCAAGTAACAATTTGCAAGTTGAAAAATGTCCCAAACTAAATGATTTTTGGGGAGGTCAACTTTACATAGATGAATTAGATTGGAATATTTATCTAAAATTAATAATTGAAACTCTGTTATCAGTTCCAATTGGAAATGCTGAATTCGAAAGGGGATTTTCAGCATTATCGTATATAATCCGAAAACGAGTCGATTAACAACACAAACATTGGAACAGTTGATGAGAATAAGAATTAATTGACCTGCAAATTTTTTCGATTTTGACGCTACTCACTCTACCAAAGAATGGATTAAAAATCACCTAAAAACTGACGATATAATAAAAATTCGTAAAAGTATAATTAAAACATCATTATTGATAACTTTTAATGTTTAATTTACTTTATTTTTATCTACTTCCTTTAGAAAATCAAAGTTTGATATCATTAACGTCGAACCTTTTTTAGATTTTGATTTAAAAGAAGATGAAAACTAAGACGATGAAGAAATTGAAGTTTTTTATGCGCTGATCGTAATATTCAAAACTCAAATTCTACTATCGACAATTTAATTTGTCTTTAAGAAATTTGTAATTTTAATGATTAGATAATCGTTAGTTAAAGATTTATTTTTTCAAAAGAAGTATTTTTTTCGAAATATATGTAACTTACTCTTAATTATCATAGATCTTAAATTGAACTTAAAATTTTTTTAAATATTTTTAACGATTGTAACGAAACTAACGTTTTTTATAAATACTTATCGATTTTAAAATAGATCTTTTGCTGAAAATTTTTTGTAAGTTGACTAATTTTAAGCTATAATATAAATAAACTTAAAAAATATTTTAAAAAGTTTTTTTTGTCCAATTGTGGAAAAAAATTGTAGCTTAAATCCGATGAGTTTGCCTCTCCCTTAAATTTTGAAAAAATACGAATTGAGACCCCCACTCTTCGGACTCTGGGACACCCTGTCTCAGAGTAATCAATTAATCAATTCTTTATAGGGTCAATTTGTCTTCCAATATAAAGTAATTCAGTGAAGTTTTCGGAAATATTTATCCAGTCTGTGTCAGTCTGTCTACGAGTCAATATCAAATAATGTTAGTAGAGATGCACATATTAACCGGTTAACTTTTGACTTAACAGGTTAACTAGTTAAAGTTAAGGTTAAAGTTAAACATTTTGTAAGTTAAAGTTAATGTTAAGAAACTTTTTTATCTGACTTTTTAGACAGATATATGGATTTGGGAATGTCCGTCCGTCCGTTTGTCCGTTCGCACTCTTATTCTAATAAAGGGATTTTGATGTTTACTGTAATAAAGGGATTTTACCATTTTCTTATTCTTATAACGGGATTTTACCAATTTCTTATTATAATAAAGGGATTTTGATCTTTACTTTAATAAAGGGATTTTACCAATTTCTTATTCTAATTAAGGGATTTTACCAATTTCTTATTCTAATTAAGGAATTTTAATCTTTACTTTAATAAAGGGATTTTATGAATTTCTTATTCTAATAAAGGGATTTTGCCAATTTCTTATTCTAATTAAGGGATTTTAAGCGATATCTTATTCTAATAAATAGATTTCCATGTTAATATGGCCAAAAAATGGCAAAAATAGGCATAAAAATTGTCAAAAAAGGCCACAAAATTGGTCAAATATTGTGAAAAATAGGCAAAAAATAGATAAAAATTGGAAATATAAGGCAAAAATTACAAAAAATGCTAAAATTGGGAACGGGATCTCCCTTTTTATATCAAAACAGTCTTAAAAATATCATAATCATACAAAATAGTCAAAAATCAGAACGGAATATTCCGTTTTTATAATAACAATTTGGACAAAAATGATAAAATTGGGTAAAAATAGTCAAAAATCAGAACGGAATATTCCGTTTTTATAGTAACAATTTGGACAAAATATAAAATCGGGTAAAAATAGCCAAAAAACCGATCGGGATATTCCATTTTCATTGTAATGATAATGACTATAATTTTAAAAATAGAATTGATTATTGGCTTGTTTTATGTAAAAATCTGAAATTTTAAGTTAAAATTCAATTTTATGAAAATAATATAAAGTAATGGGAGCGAACAAACGGAGAGAGCGATCGACCATATTAACTTTACAAAGTCAGATATTATGACCGTATCGATCTTGTTTTAATTTATAAGCAAACATTTCAGTGAATTGATTTATATAGTATTTTATTTAAAAGTATTGAGTTTTATCAACGAAATTAATTTTTTATTCGATTAAATTGATAAAAATAAAATAGCATCGTGACAGGAAGGACCTAAGTATTTTCATAAGTAGGACGGGACAGGGCAGGACAACTAATTATATTTAACGGGACATGACGGGACTATCATATTTAAAGTTTTCCGCCTCTACTTTAATAGAGTACTTAGAATACTTGAATTTTTTATAGATGTTTGAATTTCTAGAACATAACATAACATCAGTTTAATTATTAAAATAAAAATTAACAAAATATTTCTTTTTTAATTTAATAAATGTAGTAATGATTGTAGTGATTAATTTTAGGAAATCTTTTTAATAGCAACCATAATTCAAAATGTAATAATATATTGTTTGTATATATAGTTAAACACTTTCGTGGAAAAAGTTGCCAAAAAAAGAGTTGGATTTTATTTTTGGAAATTATTTATCATTAATTACTTCAGTTATTACGAGGTAAGTTATATCAAAACCAGTTATATGATAGCTCAGTAATATCAACAACTGTACAAACCATGCGATTTTATCTCTTTCCTAATAACAGAAAAAACATATAGTCCTAGTGGTGATTCTCGCAATTTAGTCATTTAAACATTAATAATAATATGGTCCAAGTTTTACAGTGCAAATCACTAATATGTACACTGTATATTTTTTGCTTTTTCTTAATATGAGTTGTTATTATACTAAAGATGACAATTATAAATGGCCTAAACTTACAACTTAGTCTTGGAATCCAAGTTTATGCTTAAGGCAAAGACCTGGAAGCTCCAGACCTGTTCATTTGTAAGCCTAGCTTACAGTTTAGACCTTATTATAGGGCACATAACCTCTACGCTCTATTTATTTTTAATAAATTATAAATTTAAGGTAAACATATATTGGGTAGAGAAAATAAAAATAGTTTTATGTTCCTATTTACTGTACAGTGAAAATTTATCTGATTTATTGTTTTTAAAATCACAATTAAATATTTCAAAAATTTTATAGCTTAAAGTTATAGGTAAATAGTCATAAGCATACGCCAGGATTATTTGTTTGAGCTAAACTAGTTCATACCTTTCAGTCTAGAGCCAAACTGTAAGTCCTTCAGTTCAGCCTAATTTCTCATCTCTAGTTTATATTCTGCCCTCTGAATGACGCCGATCAATGTATATACTGTGAAGGACTATATTGTTAAAGTAGTCAATCTGTAAAAGTCTTAAGACAGATATGAAAAATTTAATTAATTGAAAAATTGTTTTAAATTTACTCTCTATTTACAGTTGATTGCGTTTATGGTTGCATTTTGTTTGAAATTATTTGGTTTACAATTAAGTTGATTGGCTGCACGTTTTATTAATTAAAACAATGGAATTATAGCAGTATCTATAAATAAAGTTGTAACATAATACCGTATACTCAATATGGTTTTAAGCTCTTGTCCCACATTGTCAGTTATTCCTTGTGATTTTGACATTTTATAAAACAGTAGACTAAATATTATTAAAGTAATTAAGTTAAAACATTTAGGCTGATCAATCCATAAGAAAGTTAGCGCTCAATCAATCTATTATTCTTGTTCATAATTTATTGTTCACTTCGAATAGATAATGTCCAGCTTACGGATTTGACTATGTTTGTTTGTCCGTCCGTTTGCTCTCAATGTTATATAAGTAAAAGGATTTGGAATCATGGATTTATATCATTAGTAGAACTATTATATTTGTTCGCATGAGTATATGAAAAAGTGAGCTCACTATGTCATTCTTGTATATATAATAGTTTATAAGAAAATGTTTAAGAGAAGTTATACTGTATATTTATATTTAGAACTGTTTTAATACAAAAAATTGCAATTTACATCAAGTTTTTAAATGCATTCATACTTGATCTTTGGCTAACAGAAGTTAAACAAGAACGACACTTTCATAGATAGCTCACTTTTAATAGATAATTTAAAATCATATATAGCAAATATATTTGTTTTTAAGTCAAGATGGCAAATGACAAATCCCTTTATTAATACAGTATAAGAAATAGTAGAATTCCGTTTATAGACATAAGACTGCTGACACACAGACAAACAGACAGTAGGACAGTGTCAAAAGCATAAGCTCTACTTTTTTAAAAAGTGAGCTAATAAAACTTAGAACCTATTAAATAAAACCATTAAATAAATCTTTAAAAGATATTCGCTGCTAATAATTATTGTATGTCTATTTTAGCCCAATATACAAGCTGTTATATTCATAGTAATGTCTGATAAACGGTTAACCTCTTCAGGTCTGATAAACTTTTCAGAAATGAGATTTACAAAAGTTTAAAAGGACAGAAAACCTTTTTAAACTCAAAGTTTTAATTATTATTCAAAGTCCATGAATCTTCATGTACACCAATTTAAAGCTTTTCTCATTTGAAATTAGGAATGTTTTAATTGTCCTTTTGCTAGTTTTCTAGCTTCTATTATTATTCTGGTTGTTGATACTTAACGCTCAAGTTCGGGCTCTTTTAAAACCCAATCATGTATTTTTTCTTCTAAAAGTGGCCAATATGGGGTTTTATGTCTTAATGCTCGTTTATTTCGGTTCATTAAATAATTAAGTGATTTCAAAACATTCTGCTTTATACCTTAAAATTGAAACTAATGACATACCTTTATCACATCTTTTTGTTTACGCCAACCCCTTATGGAACTTTCGTTTATAACAAAATGACAGCCGCTTTGCGATTTCCGTTTATTTCAGCGTATTGTACAATTTATAATTTAGTATCAGCTTTGTAGGATTTTCTTTTAGGCATTTTTAATTTAAGTAAATTTAAAATTAAAGAAATTAAATTATTTTAAATTAAACACACGTGTTTAGATAAAACACGTACAATTATTTACGTAAATAATGTGCGCGTTATATAAGTGGTGCACGCTATATAAGAATAAATATTAAAATTATCTTGAAAGTTTAGGTGCGCGTTATACACACTAATTTACTGTATGTATAAGCGTTAGCAATAATAAACATATCAATTTATATTAAGTAATTAACACAATATATTAAAGGCGCCAATGGTTTGAACTTTCTCAAACCAAAACCAACCGTAAATTTACGTTCTCAAACCAGACCAATCCAAACCATTACAAAAAATAATTATGTAAACCAAACCAAACCATCAAAAAACCATAAACTTTTATTCTGTGAACACTATTTTAAATTAATTTTTTTAAAATACATAAATATTAGGATCATATTTTATTGAAGATTTAACGCAATAAAAAGTTATTTAGACATTAGAAAAGTATTCACTATTAATTATTATTTTAAAATTGTTAAATTATGTTTATTAGAAGATGCCGTTTTAATCTATAATTAATTATACTATATTTATGTAAATGGTTTAATGGTTTAAAAATTGTTTTCGTATTTCTAGTATTTTCAAACAAAAATTAAAAAACTTAAACCAAACCGGAAAAAAATTGGTTAAAACAGTCAGCCAACCATTAAAAACCAAACCATTAGCACCTCTAATATACAGTATGTTAGAATTAATTTTTACTTCAAAGCAGAGGATTTGTTGATCGGCGTCATTCTGTTCGATAACAGTATGTGTACAAAGAAATAACTTATATGTTTTAAAGTTTTTTGTATTTACTTGCTATGTACTGTTCTATTATGTTCTTACCAAATTGTCCTTACCAACTGATTTGTTTTTTATATGATTTTTTTCAAAAAGTTTATTGAACAAAAAATAAATTTGATTTTATTTTCAACGTTTCCATGGTTATAGTTTTAATTTTATTTATTACCATAAAATGGTATTATATCACTGTGTTGTCAATCAACCGCTTTTTAAAATTAAATATTAATAATAAAAAACAAAAGAGATTTACTGACTTCTATATGTAAATATTTCAAGTCCTAAAAAGTTTCAGCAATTAATTTGTTGGAAGAATTGGGCGTCAAATTACTTTTGTAATTTCGGAATTCAAATTAATTGGGAAAATAACGAAATATTGGCGCTACACTCACGAGTCAGCGTTTCCTTGTAATTTTAATAGTACCTAATTTTGTGCCAAATTCCTATAATGAGATTGAGATATTTAATTAGAGATGCATCGCGTTTATTATATGCTAATTAAGATTAATTCTGCTTCGTTTACGCCATTTAGAATATCATAGCATTCCGAAATTTCTCGTTTTAGGGCTATGATACAATATTTTTCATTAAAGCTTTTATAAATACATAATTCATAAATGTAAATTAAAAGAGTTAATCTGCCTCATGCTGTATATTCTGCGCTAGTGTTCACAAAAACTATGCAGTTATTTATTTCATCAATGGTTATAAAACCCGAATTTTTCCGATTTAGATTGGATTAAAAGCTTCAAAAAATTCTTAACTAATGAGTAAATCGCTAGATTTTTTAAAAAAAACTTTTGAGCGAAATATTGAATCAATTTATCCGTTCTTTTTATAACAAATTAATACATTGATATATAAGTTTGTCAAAGCAAGAAACTACTTCTAACAGGTTTTTATAACACCTTAAGTGATTAATAAACGTTTCTGTGAACTTTAACACTTATCGCTCTCGTTGAGCGCAGATATTAATCAAAATATGTTTCTGAAAAGCGCTCAAATTTCTCAACAATAAATATGAGCGACCAAACTTTGAAATGTCCAAAATAGAAAAAGAAAAATGAAACATTTGTTCTGTCAAAAAGCTTTGCACGAGAATATGCAGGGAATCGTCAAAATAATGGTTTAATGCATTTGACGTGACAACGAATACTAGACGTATGATTAATTAATGAAACTTTAATATATGATGATTTCATTTTTCTATGTTTTTGTTTTAATTAAAATTTCGTTGTTTACTTATGTTTATTGAAAAGCAAACTTTCCAGTGTTTTATTAATCCAATTATTAATAATTCATTATTCGATGGCACAAACACACAATATTTAAGAATAACTGGTTTTAATTTTTAAATATTATGCACGAAAAAGCTCAACACATATTATATACTTTAAAACGACTGCTCTCTTTCCTTTACTTTAAAAAAATAGGCAAAATTTTGTTTTTGCCACACTTAAATCTGGATGATAGGTTTTAACGTGTTTTTATGAAAAACGAAGCCCATTTGTTTAAAACATGACCCCTAATAGTTACCCATAATATATATACGGTATAATCAAAACGGATGAATTACTTGTTTAATCCATCGCACACAAATCTATGAGTCGTTTTCAATCTTTATTTTCGATACAAAGTAAATAAAAGATTGCTTACGTTATACTTAATCAATTATTGAGACTACACGTGGGAGTAAATGTTCCGAATGAGTTGTTACATAACAATGCACGATAACTGATTGAAAATTGCGAGATAATGTACTAAAATAAGAACTAATATACGGTACAATCATAGATATTGCGAAACTTTAGAAATGCTACCAAACAAATAATATTAAGTTTCCAGTTTGAATCGGCAAATAGCAACTTATAAATAAAATTTTGTCTCTTCTGTAATGCAACTCGAGATAATTGAACTCTCAAATATAAAACAAACCGTGTCATCAATTTAACCAATTTTCTGTGAGAAAAATGAAAAAATTCTTTGAAAGATGGATGACAATTTTTAGTAAATTCATTGGAAAAATAACAAAATTCTTTTATACTTTTAACTTTTTCTGATTTTTCTTTAACAATTTTTCATTTTGAATTTAAACTTTACTAGCTGGCTCTAAAAGCATACATGCTTTTATTATATTTGCGCAACAAACTACAAAAACTTGCATTGAGTTGTACTTTTAACGCACCTAAACCTCCCTAAAACTAATTTATTTAAAAATCTTTTTAGTTTTGAGGAGTCCCTCAGTAGAATTCCTATAATTAAAATGAATGTGCTAAAGGTTTCTAAAGGATAGAAAGGAAACCACAACCAAAGGCTAGGGGTGTATGAACTAGTGATACACAAAAGTAAAAAGTTAGAATTTTGCTTAACTCCTGAAAATTTTTTAACCTTAAATTTGACCAGTTAACAACTTTCTTAACTTTAACTTTAACCGGTTAAGAAAACTTTAACTCGAGTTAACTCAATAATTT
>JAQIXJ010003295.1:0-13159 GCA_034700185.1 Phthiracarus laevigatus
GAGTTCGAGTTGGGTCGAGTTCGAGTTGGGTCGAGTTCGAGTTGGGTCGAGTTCGAGTTGGGTCGAGTTCGAGTTGGTTCGAGTTCGAGTTGGGTCGAGTTCGAGTTGGGTTGAGTTCGAGTTGGGTTGAGTTCGAGTTGGGTCGAGTATTTTACATAATGCATACCGTTCTCTTCTAAATCATTTACCAAAAAATGTTATCATAATGGAAATCATTAATTATTCTTTATACATTATCATGTGTAACCGATCTACAGGTGTATCAAACATGGATAGCATACGTATCATTACGAAAACTGCAACTGTACTGAAAAAACGGAAAAAGTCCGTAACGTATTTAGTGTTTCGAAATATTTCGCGCTTTTAAAGCGTTGTAATCGTTTCATATTATTTATATTATTAATATTACTTAATCATAAAGACTCTAACACTTGGTCAGTGCTTTAGCGTTCACTATTGTCTTGGCAGGAAAACCTTTCGAAAAAGTTATTAAAACCCCAAAATCAGAACCAAAAACATTTATTATTCATTGGCTTATTTCTTGTTAGAGATCATTGCCCTCTTTCAGCGTGTTTTAGTCTTCAAAGCAAATATTCATTATATAATTAGATTAAATTATCGTTTCGTTTCGTATCACACAGTTATTCACTGTTTTATTACTTTTATAAAAGTTTTTATCTAAGCTCTTCAAAAATTTTGTAATATTTCGCGCTAAATAAATCATTTTATTTCTTTATTAAACAAACGCGTCTTTATTTTAAAAAAATTAAGTTAAATAAACTTTAGTTTCGCTCAAGCGCGGGTCACGTTTCGCACGTGGAAACGTTGCCTTTTTTACAGTACAAAAACGACAGTTTTCGATTTTTTTTTAATTTTGGCTAATTACTTCCTATATAAAAATATATAAATGAGTAGAGTAACAAACATGGATAGCATATACGTTATTAGTAAAATTGGGTTTGTACAAAAACGATAGTTTAAATTTTTTTTAAGTTTTGTCTAAATAGTATTAGTGTAGAGGCCTATAATTTACTAAAATATCAAACATGGATAACATGTACGTCATAACTAAATTTTGAGTTGTACTAAAACGATAGTTTAGAATTTTTTAAATGTTGTCAAGACTATAAGTTTAGAAGCCAATAATTTATTAAACTATCAAACATGGATAGCATGTACGTCATTGATAACATAGATTTTAGTAAAATTTTCAAGACAAGAATACACACAACTGGTCTACAACATATATAAAAATCAGATATGGACATAAATGTACAATTTATAGCATTTGAATTTATAACATTGTTGTAAAACAAAATTTAAACCAACAAAAATTCCATAAAATCAAAAAAACTAAAAAAATTAAAAAATTAAAAAAATAAAAAAATTGAAAAATTGAAAAAATTGAAAAATTTGAAAAATTTAAAAACTTCAAAAAACTCGAAAAAAAAGCAAAAAAAAAGCAAAAAAATTAAAAAAGCATCCTACAATTTTTCAAAAAAGCCTCCTATAATTTTTTTAAAAAGCCTCCTACATTTTTTCAAAAAAGCCTCCTTTAAAAAAGTCTACATCCAGTATCACAGACGGACATCCCAAATTCAATAGCTCTACTTTTTCAAATTGAGCTAACAAATAGTATTCTGTATTACAATTATAACGCACTAATTAAGAGAATTGTTTATTAGTAAGTAATCTATAATTTAAATTATTAGAGTTTATTGTTTGTTATATATTGCAAAACATATGTGCAGTCTAGTGATTGAAAATAATATAATATTCCATACCACTAACGTTCCACTAACTGACCCAAGAATTGTATAAATGTAACACTAACGATAGAAAATAAAAACAGATAGCATTACCGTTCCATTAACGATACTATTTTTAATTCCACTAACGTTTCACAACTAAAAATTTTCTTTTACCTGCGACTCAGTTTGCATCAGAAAAAAACTTTAGCGTGAAAGTTACAATTTTAGAATGGAGGAAAATCAAATAATGTGCAGATGTCAATTACTAAATAATTTTAGATTTAAAAATTTAACTTGTTAAATTTTTCCTAAGTTTTATCTGATAATAAATTTTTAAAATTATTTTTTAAAAACATTACAAAACAGAATTGTTATAATATTGTTTTATCTATTTGTGGTAAATATTATTTACTTTCTCTATACTACTCTTTACAGAAGAATGAAAGTGAAAGAGAACGTATTCTTTATAATTTTTATTTGTAGCTTCAGATAAATAAGTTTTAACTTTGATTTTTTCATATCATTGTGTAGCTTTTATTTTTATTAATTTTTTATTTCAATGTTTACATTACAAACCATGATTGTGTAATAAAACAACGTATTTATTCTATGAAAAACCTTATTTTATATGATAAATTTTTGGATATTTAAATAGCACATCTAATGAAAATTTTTAGCATTTGCAATAATAGCTTACAAACGTTCATTAACCATAAAAATATTTGAATCAATAGAAAGTACTGAAAAATAAGTAACATTATAGTCAACGGATTTTAGGATTTACTTATTTAACTTTACTTGATTTATTAGGCACTCAACTTCACACACAACACAATATACTTATAGTTATAGTATTATATCCATACACGAGCGCTTTTAAGGATAAATAGCGAAAAATAGTTTTTTATGCATATTTGGCGACATAAGTCTTTAATATAAAAGTCTTTTTTAAATTTGTTGTTGCAATATGTACTATTATATTTTAATAAATATTTTTTATATTAAAGACTATTCGTACGATTTTGCAGACTTTTGTCACCAAATATGCAAAAAAACTCTTTTTTGCTAATTATTCTTTACAGCGCTCGTGTATGATTATATCCATAATATATATAAAACAATTTGTTTGACTGTTTGTTTATGAAGACCTTTATAGGCACCTCCACTGAGTGCTACCCCATCGAAACATATCATTTGATTCATCTTGTAGATCTCATCTTGAAAAAAATAATAACTTATCAGTAACACTTGTTATAATAAAGATATTAATTTTTACATGTTTAAGTGCAAAATATGCCCCCTATTTGACATCAAAACTTAAAAGGCGCTTTACAACCACGGTTTGGCGAAATTTATTTATGTAACATATTTTTCGATGTTCTGTACCAATTAAAAGTTGTTTGGAAAATTTTTGAAAATACTTGGAAAATATTAAAAATGAGACTCACGTAATGTCCCGTTAGTTTTAGGTATTTGTTATGTCCAGTTCCGTCCTGTTTACAGAAATATTTAATGCCGTAACTGCCCGACGCTATTTTATTTTTATCATTAAAAAACTTTGATAAAAAAATTATACTGCCATAAAAGATATAACGTAAATCATTTCACTGAAAAAATTAAATTCCATGCTGTTTATATATAGAAAGATGATCATTAATAAACTTACAAGATTAAGCTAACGGTACAGATAAATCCCTTAAAATTTTTTAAAATCCCGATCATATACTGTTTATTCCCAATGTTTTTTTCCAAGTCTAATATGTTGTTGCGTTCTTTGTTATGGTCAAAATATAAAATTAATTACAATTAAAGCTTAGAGAAAATTGAATGCTTAATCTATATCCCAATCAAACATAATAATAGGATATCAGGAGTTGAGCAATATTAAACGAAAAAAAGAGTTACTTAACGCAAATCAAATCTAATGTTCAATGTCTAAATGTTTAGTGCTTTAGATTTTATTGACACTAGAAGTCATATAATTAAAACAAAAACTCAGCTTGTAATAAATCTATATCAACAGATGTGCACATCATAATACCTGTCATATAAATTTAAAGTATCAATTGTATTCACATTTTAAACTATGATTAGAACGGAAGCCGTAAATGTCACGTAAGTTTAAAGTTAAACACAGATTTGAAACCACCACTAACTTACCTATTTAGTTAATAATTTCTTTTCCTTAAGTAAAGGTATTACTACGCAATATATATAATCTTATAAAATGCGTAGCTGCGTAGTAAGTCCTGAAAACTTTAACTCACCCTAACTATTTAATCCTTAGGCACATAATATTCGTGGCCTTTTTAACACACATTTTGAGCCTTAATATAATTGTTTTAACTATCATTTTGTATTTGATTTAATTTTAAAGTACTAATAAAAGATATTTTTCTACAGAAATAGAAAATTATGTTTTAATTGTTTTGAGTAACTAAAAACTTATCCCAGTGTGTGCGCGTTGTTAAAGCGGAACATAGAAACTTCTGTGGTAACTCACATCGTTTCAATATATGTATAACACTTATTAACCCTAAAATTCAGCTTTTAAAATGTTATACAACCAATTTCCCGATTTCATTGATAACGTTATTACAAAAATATTATTGCATGATTTATTTTTTAGCACTGGATATTGATTCAAATATCTTAATGGATATTGAGGGCGTTTGCTTGCATTAAAATATTAAACTTTTCATTTGAAAATACTATTTAAGTAAATAAAATTTTTCCGTATATTAAAAGGTTTTGATATAATAAATAGGTTGTCTTTATTGGATAATTATGTTTTTTTATGTGAACATAAAAATAAAAACCTCATAACACTAATAGCTTCACAATGATATAATAAAATCAAAGTTGAGCTTAATTGGCTGAAGATCTAAATCAAATTTTAGCAAAAAGATCTCTTTCATTTCCATTTTGCTGTGAAGAAATGACTAGAGAAAGTACACTATATTTACTATAAGTATATAAAACAATTTTATAATAATTCTTTGGAAAGTTATTTCATAATAATAAAACAACATATAATACTTAAAGAAAAAGAAAAAGAAAAAGTTTGTACCCCAACGACAAAATAATAAAATATGGTAAGTATTAACATAAACATAAACATGTATGTTTTTAATAAGTTTTACTATTTAATTTACTAAAAATATCTAAAATACTGAGCCATTTAATTCAATCTTACTTTATATTTTACGAATATTATATCGCGATGCGATTATAAAGGGTTCGATAAGTAACTAATATTTGAAATCGTTAAATAAATAAATAGATCAAATGTGGTAAAAAGCAAGCATATCATTCTACAGGGTGTGAGCAAAAATGAATAATACACTCTTGCTTGAGTTTTTTTAATTTTAAAATTAAATAATTTTTAATAAAACTAACATCAATTAAAACCTTATTATCTGTTCTTTAAGAAAATATGGTTTTCAAAATTTTTATCTTAGTTATTAAAATATTTTACAATATATTCTTTTAACAACATATTTTTAAGTTTTTAACACGTTTTTTTTGAATTTTTGCCCCAAATGAGTACTTCCGGATGATTTTTAGTATTCAAAATAACCATAAATTGTAATAATACTTCTTAATTTAAAATATTAAATTTAGTTTTACAAAAATCGAAATAGAATATTTTGAAAATGGGGTTGAAAAATAATGATTTCGCTGAATATTTTGCATCAGAAATTATGATCATCAATTTTTTTAATTTTAAAAAATTTCTGGTCAATTCAAATATAATTTTTTCCCGAGTTTTTTACATAAAATTATTCTTATTACTATATTAATTAATAAAATAATTCGTGTAGTTAGAAAAATTTTTTAAAAATATAAGTTAATTTGTTTCCCAAATTTCCAAAAACTCATTTTAAAAACTTAAAAATATGATGTTAAAAGAATATTTTTTTAAAAAATTTTAAGAACTAGAATAAAAAAAATTAAAAACCATTACTTTTAAAAATTAAAGAATTGAGACTATGGGTTGCAGAAGCAGTTTTGGGTCGAGTAACAAAATTTAAAATCTATGAATTAAACTAAATTTAGAAAGTAAACATTTTGTAGTAATTTACAAGATTATAATGAATCATATTTCGTGACAAATAAAATATGGTTTTGTTCTACAATTCATAAGTGGATATTTGTACAAATGTGACACGTTTAGAACATTGTCATACAACCAATTTTCCAATTCCATTGATAACGTTATTACAATATAATAAATGCATTTATTTTTTCATTTATGGATATTGAATGGAATATCTAAATGTGTAATGAGGGCGATTGTATGCATTATAAAATTTAACATTTTCATCAGATAAAATTATTTAAATAAATAAAACTTTTTTGCATATAGAAATGTTTTGAATAAAAACCACTTTTTTATTGCACAATCTTTTTTTTGTTATGTAAACATTAAAATAATAAACTAATAACATTTAGAGCAATACAATGATTTGACAATATTTCATTTGAAACGGACTTATATGAAATGTTATATTTAACCAAAAATTTAAATTCTAGTATATTTTAGTTATATCCACATATACAGCACCATTTTTCATTGAAAAACAGAAAATAATTACTATATGGGCAAATTAATTATTCAAATAAAAACTTAAAACGAAGTAAATTGTAAAAGCATCTGTTTTTGTAAAAATGTTTAAAACCAACAAGAAATAAAGTTAAATTACATCAAATAAACATAAAACAATAAAAAATGATTTTATAATTTGTATTAATTTACTGATAAAGAACTTATGTTTTCAGAATTTCGTTAGTAAGTACACAAAGGTATAAAAATTATTAAAGAAGATAACTCAGACGAAATAAAAAAGTGATTATCGAAATATGAAAAAGTCATTAATAGATTCATAGTATAATAGTAAGAACAAACAAAATGAAATTAAATATATTTGTGATAAATTTAAAACTTTATAAATTATTTAATTGGAAGCGAAATGGATTCTTATTAATTCTAATTTTATTAATTTATCAAATAATTATTTATACGTTAGAATACACAAAATTCAAAACTATAAATGATGTTAATATTGGTATATTTGAACATGAAATACCAGCTCTATCTGTGTGTTACAAAGTTAAATATGACAATAAGTATGATAAAAGTTATTATGAAAACCAAATATATAGCGAACATATAAAGAGATCGACTAAATGTGCGCTTTCAATAGTTAATAAAACAGATTTGATTCGAAGACAATGTAGTGAGTTCTCAAATGTTATTAAAAGTTTTACATGGAAATACTTTAGTTGTTGCACATATTTAAGTCATTATTTATTTAATAAAAGTATTGGTTCAACATATCGCAAGAAAATTCAAATAGGTCTAGCTATTCCGAAAACTGAAAAATTCTTTTTCATTGTTCATCCAAGGAAATCATCGCCACATTTATATAAAAGTGTTAATAAAATGGGAAACACATATGAAATCTTTACCGTGACATCTTTAATATTAGAATTCCCTTACGAAACAAATTGTTATAATTATAAAAATAATGAAGCATTCGATGAATTACAGAAATCTAGAGATGATTGTATTGTAAGACTTATGCAACGATTTGAGTTTGAGAAATGTAAATGTAATTATAACTGGATTTATGCGAATAACACAAGCAATATAAAAATCTGTTCTGATAGCAAATGTAAATCTAAAAGAAACTTATCTTTTCAAAAACTCAAAATTGCATATTCTTTTTGCCCAAAAGACTGTTACAATGTTTATTATAGCTTAATTAATTTAGGAAATATGTTTCATGAAGGCTTATTCATTCATAAAAAATATATCTTAACGAAGATAACAAATTCATTGAAAGATCAATTTAAGTATATATCAAAACCAAAAATAGATTCAATAACCTTCTATTGTTCGTTGTTTGGAATGATTTCGATGTCTATGGGTTATAGTATTTATCAAATGTTTATACATTTTTATCAATTATTCAAACAACTTCTGAAACTATTGATTCCCGTGAATAATTGCACAATTATTAAGAATCAAATAAATATTAACTTTTTCAAAATATTATATAATTATATATGCATTGTTTCACTTATCATTCTAATGATTATGCAATTGTGGTCATTATTCGACACTTATTTTAAGAATGAGATAATTATTCGAAAGTTTGTTCACAAACAATATTCCATACCTTACGTAGAATTTAGATTAGTTGTCAATTACAATGAGTTTGCGAGAATAAGTTCACTCTTTCCGGTCTTAGAACATGAAATTATAGCAAAGCTGATAAAGAAATGGTTATATTAAATCACATTTCAAAGCAAACTTATAGACAACATTATCAATCATTACACAAATTTATGTCAACAAAACTATTGTGTTATATTATATTCAATCAATTATTTGTTAAATGTCCAAAACCTGATTATTCCTTCGTCTTCGATACAGAAATCAAATACATACGTATAAAATCGAAATTCTTCGTTAACTTAAACCAAACCGAAAAATCCGATTTATTTGATTCAATTCGAAACCAAAATATAGATAAAATTCAATTCAATTTCGATGAGCTATTTTTTAACAAAAGTTATCCAACGTTTTATAGATATTCTGAAACAGATAGTTTGGCGGTTAGATTCAAACGTAATTTTCAAATTAATATATTCTACACTGCAATTGAAAAGATAAAATTAAACACAATAAACAATCGCTGCAAACAATATATAAAGAATTCGAAACGATTAGTATTTAACGAAAATTTACGGCAAAAATGTTTTTTTAACTGTCATATTACTAACTATCGTATTGCATATAATGGATGTATACCATTTCGTTTTCCCACCCAAATTTATTTCAAACGAAATTTTATGAATAATACTAGTTTATTGTTTTGCTATAGACAAATTTATAACTTGAATTATTCTAAAATTATTGAAATCAAGAATCACGTACTTAATTTATGCTCATGTTATTGCATACAAGACTGTCGGCAAAGGTATTACACAATTAAAATATTAAGTCGTAATAATAAGCATAAAACTCAATTAAATTTAATACCGGAAAATTCATTTTTGGATGTATATATGGGAACATATAAAATGAGTTTTTATGAATTATTATGCAATATTGGAGGAATTATTGGAATGTGGTTTGGATTATCGGTTATATCCTTTGCAGATATACCACATTTTGCAATATTAATTAAAAAGTATGCTAATATTTTCCATTTTTAAAACTTGTGATAGAATAATGAAATTGTTAGGATCATTCTTTATTTTAGTCAGTCTAGTTTTGTCAAAAGTCGGTTAACTCTATTTTTTGTTAAATTCGGCTTTTGTCATGTTTATTTGGGAGTAATAAATGATAATTTATTTTTTATTAAGAAATATATACCAAACTTAATGTCAGCCCTCTAACAATTTAATAGGTTCATCATTGAGTTAATCCACGTAATAAAACTGATTTTGTTCTTATCGGTTGGATTATATAAAAGAAGTTATGAGTTGATTGCGGATAATTCGCGTAAGATGTTTACCGCAATCTGTCATCAAATTTCACATATTTGTGTAAAAATTAAAACTTTCCCACAAAGCATTGTATTGTGACAAATAAATTTTAAATATTTTGTGGAAACAGAGTTTATCAACAATATATGGTAAGGTTAAGTGGAGTCATAAGCTTTCTACTGTTTTTATTTTATTGATTTATTAAATGCATATGTGTTTGATTTATGTAGTCTTTTCCAAATCATTAAAATTATAATCATTAAAGCTAATAAACTTAAATTGTTTAAATCAAAAACCCGACAGAAAACGTAGGGAAACAGTGGGACCAGAAAAATCGGGGCACTTTTCAAAGTCTAATGCAAATGATGAACTTGAGAATCCAAATCTCAGAATATAAATCATAAACGCTAATAAACGTATAACATAAATACAATTTAATTATGTTAACGCTTCCAGTTATCATATTCTATTAGTTAAATTTATTCTCGTCTTTAATAATCATCGAATTTTTACTAAAGGAGTGCGAAAAAGATTTCTAAATTAGTTTATAAGTGATTTACTTTTACGTGCAAATATGACGTTATATCATATAGTGATAACACTAATAATCCAAACCACATTCCAATAATTCCTCCAATATTACATAATAATTCATAAAAACTCATTTTATATGTTTCTACGTATACATCGAGCATTGAATTTTTAGCTCACTTTTTAGCAAAAAAGTAGAGCTAAATTGGTATTAATTTCAAGAATTTTGAGCTTCGTTTTATTGGTCAATTTTTAAATTGTATAATACTTCACCAGACAAACCTTTGTGCAATTAATTAAAATTATCGATACGTATGATTGGAAATCATATTCCATGTTCTGTTTGAGTATTTCGAAAAACGATTTTGCTTTGATTTTCATAGTCAAATACTGGATAATATATAACTAAATCTTTGAAATCAACGTAAAAAATAAATTCTAATTACGGAATAGATTTTGATTGTAACGCTTTTTCTAATTATTATCTCTTAATATAAGTGTCAAATACTGTCTACAGTTGCCAACCCATTAGAATTAAAAGTGACACAAGCATTATATATCTATGAATTTTTTGAATAATTAAATTAAACAATTATTCGCAGGATTCGCTATTTTCAAAAATCGCTTAATTAGTTTTATAAACTGAATAAATATATGATAAACACAATAACCAAAATACATTGCATTCATTCCACACAACGAACGTGAATATGTTCGTTAAATCTAGTTTTGGTTTCGATATATGCATGAATTTATTGTATAATGCATTAGAAAATATAGTGGATGTATAGTTAGTTGTTTAAGAGTTATTCTTTGGAAATACATGTTAGTTATATCATAGATAATATAATTAAAATTTAAACATTCTTTTGGGTCATAAGGTTTACCCAGAATTATATATTCAAAATAACAAATTGCGCACTACTAAAACAATGTTGTTAAAAAAGACAATAGTCGAACAATATTATGGATTGAAAACGCTATCGAATAATGGTTATCAAGAATTCATCAAACTGTTTAACAATTTTACCGAAAATGTCAAATGTAAGATTCAAACAATACAACATCAGACATACGAATGTTCGAATGCGTTTAAACAGTACTCTGTGGTAAACTACAATGGAAACTCTTTTTTAGTTACAAACTTCTATTTTAATCGAAAAATACGGTCAAAATTTAAACGGTTTTTTCGACGGAAAAATATTAATAAAAATCTTAAGAAAATTAGTTTTCAATCTAATCACAGACAAGTATTTGATGCAAATCACTATCGATACTCGGAATCAATTATAGAGTACCCATACTTTATACGACTTGCTAGCACTGTGAAGATGTTCATGTTGATGCCAATGGTTAATACTGAACACACTATACAGTATTCAACGAATATTATGCCTAAAATAAACACACAAAAGAAAAGGCATAGGTGTAATGACGAATATGAATACATATACGATTCACTGTTTACTCCGTCAACTATTGTTAGCTGTATATCCGATTGTTGGCTCAAGTATATTACCAACATTTATGGTTGTATTCCTATTCCAGAGTTTTTATTTCTCATAGAATTCAATACAGAAAAAGAATACAACAAAAATATGATTCTATGTTTTATAGAAACATTTAATGAATCAGTGGTAAATATTTTAAGAAACTGTGAGCACTTTTGCGAATTTCTCTGTACAGCAATAGATTTTAATTTAAATTACTTAACGAATAACGTAAAGAGAAAAAAATACGATTACAGTTTGGTGAATATAATGCCTCAATTATCGTACGCTAAAATAACGTCTGAAAAACGATATTCATTGAATTATTATGTAATTTTGGTGGAATTATTAACTTTTGGTTTGGAATATCAATAATTTCAATCGAATGTTTATTTACCCATTTTATTCGATTTTCAAGATTATTATTCAAAATATGGTGTACTTTACTTAACGGTACGTATTGTTGCAAAAACGTTTAAATTTCAAAGTTCTAAAAATCACTTCAAAAACCTTACTTAAGTACGCACGTTTATTGCCGCTAACTTAATTTAAAATAAATTTAGGCTTATCCCATTTATTATTAAAATTAGTTATAAATTTTTTTTGACTGTATTAATTAAATATATATTAACAGTTAATATTAAAAATCTGGAATAAAACTAGACTTACGAAAAATGTTCTAATAAGTAGACATAATAGATTGGATTAATAAATGGTTGTACTTATTGAAAACAATGTAAACTTATCAAAAAAAATTCCAAACCTACTAAAACTTATCAACACTTAAAAAATTTACTCTGGATATAATAAACATAATCTACTTTAGATTATTTAGACAAGTTTTAGCGGAGTAAGAAAGAAAAATTTAAAATGTCAATCTGTTTTTAACTATTGTTTATGACTAGTTCGTTTTAACTACTTTAAATGCTTATAATTTACTATTACAAGAATGTAAATTAATTTTGTCGTTAAAGATTAGAAATAGAATTTTTACAACAATAAGTACCTTTACGTAAAGTACGGCTCAAAATACGACTCTACAAAACACATCACAACAATAAATATCATCTATAACTATAAACAGCGCATTAATTTTTACATAATCGATTATATAAATTTTAAAGCATTTCATATTTTTAATCACAATCGCATTAATCATAAAGACCTTAAATATTAAATTTATCAATTATAATAATTTAGTAATCTTTAAATTATGACACTCAATGAAAAAATATTTTAATTATTATTTTAAACTCTAAAATTCTAATATCTTTGTTTTATTTGACTATTAGTATGTGTAACAGCAAATTAACTCATTATGTAAAATTTCATAAATCAATATAAATAGTTTATGAAATAATATATAATATATAATGAACCAATTTTTTGGTGGACAATAAACTAAACCAAAATCCATAAATATATTCCACTATAATGAATCATTTTATTAAAACTGTAGTGTATTTAACTCTAGTAATAAGTCGAACGTTGTAGGTTAATGGCTAGTAGTAGAAATATGGCCACTATAGGGCACGAGTTAACGCGTAACCTATAGATGAGGCTGAATTATAGCGATACTAAAAACACAAGTTAAGAGGAATGGTACCACTGAAGCAAATGTGTACCATGAATACCACAAAAGTGAAATACATGCTAAACATAGGAAATATTTCACTATGAAAATAACGATTTGAAATAAGCACGAAAAATATTTAATGTTAACTGTAAAATGTGTTACATACAATTGAATATTAAAGGCATTGTAACATAATGACAGATGAGTTATATTGAAAGTATTGAGTATTAACATATTAAATATTGAAAGTATATGTAGAAATTAGTTATTAGAAAAATCTAGAATAATATTAATAGTTTATAGTGATGTGA
>JAQIXJ010003296.1:0-13157 GCA_034700185.1 Phthiracarus laevigatus
AACGCACTGTGCATATATGGTAGATATTGCTCGTAAAGAATTCAAGAAAAAATTTCTGTAATTACTCTCTCTCTCTCCCTCTCTCTCTCAACTCTCTTTCCTGTCTTTCTCAGTGAGTAACTCACTCGTCTCTTAACTCTTTTTAACGACTGGTGGTATGTTTATATAAAAACTTATCATTTGAAATAATCTCTTCTTTTACGCGATAAATATTTTCCGTTCGCTTTATCTGCAGTGAAAAGAAAAACTTGCTTTTTTTATCGGAGCAATGAAAGCTTTTTCAACTTATCAAAAAATAAGATCTTTACTTCATTTTAGTGGTGATCACAATTAAAATAGCGCAACAAAACAATTCACTCTCTACCAGATTATAAAACACCAGCAGATGAGCATAAAAGTCTTTCCTCTTTACGGCTTATCTCATTAAAGTGTCGTTAACTTTTTTTTGGTTATAAAGATACGGCTATTTTGCTTTTTTTAAACTCTCGTAAACAAAAAGAGATTACCTTACAGTTTGTCGCCAATACCGTATTGTAAATCGACAAATGTTTCGGAACATTGCTATCTGATAATGTTTGTAGAGTTTAGGAGAAAAAAAAGTTTTTTAAGCGCGTTTTAAAAAAGCAATACTCGTGCGTCTTTCGAGAATAATGTGCAAATTCCTGCGAAAAGCTCGGCTCCAAATTCTCTTATCATTCAAAAAATATCTGTATCATTAGTATCGTCGTTAAAGAAGAGCAAGAGGCGAAGGGGAGAGCGAGAGAGAGAGAGAGAGAGAGAGCTCAGTAGTGAGGCCACCCAAACTTAGCGTGAATGACTGAAATGTTATGTAATTATTATTATTATTATTATTTAAGGGAAATAAAAATAGTTTTACAAGAATTTCGATGACGTATTGCATCTCCAGGTCTTTCGATAACATAGTATTCGGAATAACAGCTTAAGAATAACTTGCGAACAGAGTGAGTAAGTGAGTGAGCGAGAGCTGGAGAGCAAAGCAAAGAGAATGTCTTTCCATAATTACTATTTTATGCGTAAAAATTCGTTTAGCCTTTTTATCTAATAGTAATAAATTTTGCGCTCTAGAGATAAAAAACTTGAGTAACATATTCAAAATGAATGATAAAATAAGTTTTAAGTTCATATGTACTGTACTGGTAGATGTCATTTCAACAGATAGCACATAAAACGCGTTACTTTTCTATGCTTTTATACTTTCTAATAGGATTAGCAATTATATATATTGTAGTTATTTCTTTACTAAATATAGTTCATAATAAAAATATTGATTTACAAAATAAGGAGAATTTAAAAAATTATTTCCACATTTACTGTAATTAAAGCCGATTTTAATGCACTTAAGTTTAGCAGAAAACATGCCAACTCTTAGAAATTTTTAATTTTTTAAACAATAAAACATAATATCGAAAAGATTGATCAAAAAAAACGAAGTAGTTTTTTTAAACTTTTTTATCTAACGATATTTTTAAGTTATCTAATGATTTAGAGTAAAATTGGCAAACTTTTACATATACCTTATCTTTTATTACATTAAAAAACTAATAAATAATTTTACGAAGTTTCTAAGTTTATGTGTATTAAACAGCATTTAGTTTATGTCTGCTGCAATCGGACGGACGACATACAAGGTTAAAATCATAAGCTAGAATGAAAGAGAAAGTGAATGAAAGAGTTCTCTCAATGAAAGAGAGCTAAAATAAATTCATTAAGGGTTTTCGATATAATAAAATTAATCTCATTAATTACAAACTTATGCGTCATTAATATAACAACATAACAATTAATTAAAAATGTTACATTAAAACAGAATGATATTTAAGCGTTTTAAGTGATCAAATAATGTCATTTTTATTCACTTTCTACTGAATTTTATTTCTTTCCATTCGTAAACGATTTTTCTTTCTTAAACCGTATATAAAAACAATTGTGTGGTGATTACATAGTTTTGTTATAACTCCATTTGTTAGACAGTGAAAGATTGAGACAGAAAAAAGTGATTTATGAGCCCATTTAAAAATTTAGTGCATTCTCGCTGCAGAATCGTATTAACAATCAATTGGGTGCACATTTCTAGCTTATGAATTTGAAAAAATCAGTCTTTCAATTCGAGTTGATAGAAGATAATTATCTCGCAAAGCTAGTGAAAAGCCACACACACACTCACACATTGTATTGAAAACAAGTTTTGATGGCAAAGATATTTGACATGAAGTAGTAGTCATAGATTTTTTTTCGTCTAAATTGATCAAAATATGCATTAATTATTTTTTATAAAAAAGATTTTATGTTCGACAAAAGCATATGTTATAGAAAATTTGATTCGAAATTTTCTTTAATAGTAGGGGAGAGAGAGAGAGAGAGAGAGAGAGAGATGCGAGAAATAATTTAATGGCTCGAAGCAATCGCACGCAACTCTCGATAAAAATAAATGATTATATGATTATATACACAGATTTTTAAAGACATTTTTTGGGCGCCACAGTGAAATTTTCTCTCTCACTCTTCTAAGAATGACTTCTTTTCTCCCTCAATCTCGCTCTGTGTTCGTTGAGAATAAAATTGCAGTACACCTGCCTCTTCAGTAACTCAAACGCATACTTCAGACACTCCTCGCATCTAGTGTTGCGTGTGTTTCTGTATCTGTACGCGAACAACAACACTAAAACTATTTGAACTAATTTTCATTTTTCATAAAACTCTCCTTATTTTGTTTTTTAATATCCATCAGTTCTCTATCCCTCCTTCTCAGCCCATATTCTCGCTTCTGCTCGACAGACGGAAAATCATAACTATTTTGATATTTCGCGTGCCATTCGCGTGTGTATGTAATAATTCACTAATTTTGTTTTCCAACTTTTTATTCCACCATTAGCTCACTTTAACCTTTTAAAAACTCATTTTTCACGTTATTTTTTCTGTCTATTTTAACTGTTTCTACAATCAATTAACACAATCAGTATGAAAAGATTTTTGGTGTATAATTAAATTTATTATACAACTTTTAATTCCACTAAATAAATGTGTTATTCATATTTTTCTTGTTTCTTTTATGCTAATGTATTTAAATGTTAAATATCTAATTAAAACTATATTTTATTAATTAAGCAAATCATTAATTAAGTATAATGTCTGTATATGTATAAAAATAATATTAAACGAGTGAAACCTCTAAAAAACTTTGAAGTCGAGCTCCAATTGAGATTTACTAAAATTATAAAGTACACGGAATAAATAACAATCTATTATTTTTGTCTAAAAAGCGATTTTCAAAATTATAGGACATTATTGACCAGCGAATGATTATTTATCGCATCGTAAACAATCCATAATAACAATCGATTAAAAAACGAGTAATAACAAAAAAAAACAATAAACTAAAAAATATAATTATTTTTTCGTAAAAATTATTAGTTTAGCGTAAATAATATGCATGCCATCATTGGGTGGTCTCACGCTATTTAGCCATCATAAGAACGAAAAATCAATTTATTTTGCCAAACAAATAGTTAATTCGTTTAAGATTTTGAGTTTGTGGATTTAATTTAATGGATATTTGGTTTTTTATAATTAAAAAATTTTAAGGCATAATAATACTATAAAATGTATAATTTTCTTTTAGTTTTATAGCCAAAAAAATAAGAAAACATTCGTAACGAAGAGATTATAATATCATCAAATGATAAGTTTGAGATTACTTTCTTGTTATCAGTTTTATTTAATTATATATTCACACAATAGTGTAATACATTTTCAACCATCAAGTTTTATTTTAAATTGACTGATTTGATAATGACGTATCATTTACATTTAGAAATATATATAAAACGAATTTCTTTTTTCTAAAAAAATGCATGTCTATAATAGGCTTAATACATTCCGGTAATTATTATGAAGGATATTAAGCTTCTAAACTTCTAAACTCTCAGAATGAATAGCAAAGAAGATAAAATAATCACTATTTTATTTCTAAAGACTACCGAATATTATACCTTTTCAAAAGTTAAAGCAATATTTATAGTATATTTCTGACCAACAGATAACCTCAACAATTTGAAAATAACAATATGCAATACCGATAAGTAAAGTGTAATTATTATATGAAAAAGAAACATAATAGCAGAGATGTGTGATAAGTATCGTAAAGAAAAAAACGGTGTTCTTCATGCACAAGTAAACATACCATTTAACTGAAGTGAATATACTAATATAATGATTTGTTTGCGATCGAAAATATATTAATCACAACCAGCAATATTAGCATTTCGAATAAAACCGCAAAACAAATAAAGGGAAAAATAGCGAAAAAGAAAAAACATTTTTAGAAATACGTATACTTACAGGTGTCTATAATTAATAATGTTTTGCGTCATTTACCATAAATTATCTTTCATTTATACATTTGTGTATAATAAGTTATAAAAATGTATGACCAAAAATAAGGTTTAAGAATGGGTTTTTGGCATATAGAAAACTAAACATACCTTAAAGTACTAAAATTTTAAATTCGAATTGTTTAACAACTTTTGGTTAATTTATTAACAAAATTTTTGACAGAATTTTTTTTAACAATTAAAACTACCGTTCGTCCCATTTTTAAATCTATATAAACAACCACTCCTAAAACTTAAGCGCTTGGAACACACTTTAGGCACTAAATATTTGAAGTTTAATAACTTAAAAAATTGTTTTTCAAATCTCTCTCTCTCTCTCTCTCTCTCTCTCTCTCTCTCGCTCTCGCTCTCGCTCTCTCATGGCTTAATCATGATTAGCCTCAAACAACAGTAAACTTCATTTATCATCGCGAACATAGAATCATAGAATATAATTCGTCACTACTCTAATCACTACTTTTTTGTTTCTATTTTTCTTCGCTCTTATATAGTTATGTCAATTAATTAAATAATCTCAAGATTCTTCATTTTGCTTTTCTTGCTTTTGACTCTTATGACAGACAAACAATTAAGTTATACATCGTTTTGATGCACTATTAAGTATAAGTAGTTGTGACTATTAGTAGTAGTTGTTGTTATTAATCGTTATTTTATTATTACCGTTTCCTATAATTAATGATCGCCAGTGATATTTAAATTGTTAGTTTAGCGAAAAAAATTCTTTGCATTAATTAAAGAAACTTTAGCCTTAATTATGACTAAATTTAGACATTTTCTTAGTTCATCCTATTTAGATGAGAGTTCAATAAATTTTAAAAACAATAATTTCTAAACTAGAAACTAGTAATTAAAGAATAATAATTTTTTTAATCTACCTTAAAGATTTTAATTATCGTTTGTGCGCTTCGAATACAGTATGGCTATTAAACTTCTTTCGGAAGCTCAATAATCTTTAAAAACTTAAAAACCACACAAGCTTAAGCCTATTGTTCGTTTGAGTTTTGTCAGTGGTGTCAAAAGAAATTGAGAGGCCCACGTCAAATGAGGAGCAACTGATTTTTTAAAAACTATTGTTTAGAAGAATTATGGGGTGTCCATTATTATAGCGGCATCGGAAATTCGGCACAAACCTTTTAGTAGGCTTATGCCTGAAGAAGGTTCAAGATTTTTCTGGTTTTCTCCTCGTTTGGTTAATCTACATTATTTAAAATTTTATAGTCCATAATGTTATTTATATATTATGAAAGATAGCGCACTTAAAAAAATATGTTTTTAGATTATAGTACTGTAAAAGCCTTATAATAATAAAAATAAAATTTTTAGACACAAAATATTGACTGATTGACTAATTTATTTGATTAGTTAATTCTTATATTTGATTTTTATTTGTTAACCGATCATAGCTAAAATCAATTAGTGGTAAATATCCTGAGTTAGGGTAAGGTGAATATCAAGTGTAAAAGCTTTTAAACCAAATCTCAACACCAATCCAGTAAAGTTAAAAATAATAATACGTAATGTTCACATCGAAAATATATAAATAACTAATAGATTAATAAGCCATCGTTTCCCTGGCCATCAGGAAACCCATAAAGCAGATACGAAAAATACTTTATTTATTTAAAACATTAAAAGCGAGATAATCTAAATCGAAAAATAAAATAAAATACAAGTCTGGAAGAAATTCTCCGGAGGGCTGAATCATCATTGGCTAAAAGTAATTAGCGTATATAACTCTCAAGTGATGTAAGACATTAAGTTGCATAAATTTAAGGCAAATAGCGCTAAAAAGGAAAAAATTCATTGTAAAAATAATGATACTTTTGAGAGTAATATAAGTAACCAGTAACGGACATTGATTTTTTTTGTGCGGTTTTCTCACTAGAGTTTCATTTATTTTCAAAAAAAGGACTAAGATAATAAAAAGGAGAAAAAATTCAATGATAACGTCCACAACAAATCAAACTGATGTATATGTTTATTTTTTAATTCGTTAACTTCGTATAAACAGTTATTGACACACAATTAGTTCGGCAATAATTGAGATTTATTATAGAGTTCATGGAAGGGTTTGTCAGATGGAAGGATATGGTGTCCAATTTATATAATCATCTTCGATCATAAGTTATGGCGATAATAATTTTTACGACACTTGGAATCTAATTTTTAAATAGAAAAGTTGATACAAAAGTTAATTTTGATATCAGTCGAAATAAAGATTAATTTATTTCACATTTTATTAGGTTTGGACCTCGAATCGAGATTTGAATAAAATTTTGATAATTATGTTCCACTAATCAGGAAATCGGATTTATTTAGAGGCAAAACTATATTTCAGATTTCGATCGCGAAAAATAGCGGTCAGACATGGTTTATAATAAAGGATTTTACAAGTTTGTCACGTTCTGGCCATAAAGATTTAAAGATTTCATTTTCGCTTATATACTGTGCCGATATATTCAGTATTCGATAAAAAATTTGAAATAAATATTTTTGGGTTCTCATTATACCACTACACACACTCTCAATGCCTGATTTTATTAATTTAAAGTTTGAAATAAATACACGATTATGCGGCAAAAAATTTTTAATTGGCAATAAATTACTAACCAATATAATTCATGTAATTATTGTTATTTAATTCATAACAGTTTTCGAAACACACAAAAAATCTAACAAATAATTTTTCTAATGCATAAATAAATCAACAAAAAAAAGGATTAAAAACATAAAAAACAATAAATACTTAACTACAGCCACTAATATAGCGAAATATTATTTTTAAAAATAAGTCTATAAAAAATAAACTCAAAAATGAGTTATAAATTTTAAAATAAAGAAAAAATTCGTAACACGACGCACAATAAAATACTGCAGAAAAAAGCAACAAAAATAAGTGAAAACAAAGTTATTTATTGTGTTTCCCAACGCACACACACACACAAAGCAACACAAGTATATATCAGTCGAAAGCGAAAATTTACTGTAATCGCTGTCGTTAGTGGTCATTAAACTGGAAAAATAAGTGGTCGCTATTTTATAGTGTAGTTGTGTCTGCGTTTATACACAAATAAATTGTGGTGTATGGATATTTTGTTTATAACCGACACTTAATAAAAGTTTAACCAATCAATTGATCACATATACATGTATAAGATATGCTCAAAAATCATTAAAATCGCGTAAAATATGTAAATTAATTTTGTTTACTGCTTTGACTAAATTAAGAAAATATAACATAACAATATCGCCGAAATGGTATAAACCTAATTAATGCCAAAACAATAAATAAAAATTAATATAAATTAGAAATAATGACGCAAACAACTAATTGTAAGGACAGGTAATTAAGTGATAATTAGAAATATTACCTAATCATTAATTCATTCGGAATAAATTCATGAAAAAATATATTGAATAATTGGCATATATTGAATAATTAACTGAACGTGAATAATAGATAAAAATATACAGGGGTTAAGCTCGCACGGAAGGGATGTTTTCGAGTGTATTTCGCCGAATTTTATATGATAGGAAACATTAAAAAATGTATATTAGAAAAAAATCGATTGCACACACAACACACACACGCTAACGGCAAACAAAAGTTAAGATATAAATTTGCTCTAGAAATTAACTTGTATAGAGAACAGTGTTTAAGTTAACGGCTATCAAAAGTTGTTTGACCAATTTATTTTGTTTTGTTTGGCGATTTGTTATTCCGCTTTTTTTGTGCACTCTATATTTTTTTGTGTGTGCTATCAAAAGGCGTCACTGTTTAGGAACTAACGCTAACACGCTATCGTTTATAATTAAATTGGTTTCTGATCGCACATCCTTCTGCATCCTTTCGCTTTGAGCATCTTTCGTCTATCAAAACCAATTGCGTAATACGCGTTTTTTTGCGAAGTTGATTTTGACAAATGTTTTCAGAAATTTTCGTTCCCATAATTTTCGTTGTATTTGATCCAACAAACTTTATATCTTAGAGCAAAACGCAATCAATTATTTCTTTATATCTCGAGAACTTCCGTGTTATTTTTTCATCTTCTATTGCCTTCTCTTATTTAATTCTCATATTGTTTTTTTGTATTATTTTTATTGATATACCTTTTAACCCACAATATAGAGTTTATGTGTTCTTTTCTTTTGATATACAATTCTCATTTTTCGAAATAGAATATACCTTAGGCAATATAATTTTCCCACAATTTCCAGTTTAAATCAAGAGTGTTCAAAGATCAGGAGTTCAAAGCATATCAATGGCACCGAATCGGTGCAACCGATGCTTGAAATTTTAAAATGGGTAGAAAAACTTTCAAAGTTTTTAAAATCAAAATCGTTATACTCAAGGTTTAAAATTTTTTAATGAATATAATTTTTATTTTATTTTAAGAACCTTATGGAGGATTTTAAAAATATATGTAGTTCTAAATGCTTAAAAATTTTTTAATGGTTTACTTGGTTTAAACCTTTTAAGGATACCCTAGTTTTTAACCGATGTCTAAATATTATTCTTCAATTCACATGCATATTCTAAAAATACTTTTTATTATGCCTTATATCAAGAGGAAGATATTGAGACAACAAGAAATATAATTTTTTATATTGAGTTTTTATATTTTTATCGTCTTATTAACTCTTTAAATTGTTGTATTAAAGCGTACGAAACAAAACAAAAGTGAAAGTGTTACTTAAAAATTGACAGGCATTTTAAAATCAAACTATTCTTGCATATTAACATATATGAGACAAGAGCAAAAAAGAGTTTTTTAATGTTTTCCCCTGTAGACCATGTAAAGTTACTTTAGGATAAACCCATCAAAGATAAAATCATAAAAGCGTTCAAGAATATGAACGGTTTTTCTATTATCGACGCAAAAAAATCTTATATTTATATGATATACGTTTGACATTATTATACGTAAGCCAAGTGATTTAAGTATATTTTTCCTTAAAAAATTAAAAGTAATAGGTTTTAGAAGTTATTTTGTGTAAATTTTTTATGCTTTACCTTTGGATGTTACTATCATTAAAGACTCATATCCTAATTAGTTAAATGAAATAAGCTCATCAAATAATGTATTATTTAATTTATTCTAACATAAACGGGAACAGAGTCTGGAATCCAGACATGGGATATGCTAAAAACAAAACAAAACATTAGTTCATTTCAGCGTATGAATTAAAATGTTTAAAGTTTTATTAGCTTGTTTGTCAAGTATAATATGCTTTAATTACCAAAAAAAACAAAATATTTTTGAAAATAAAAATAAAATGAATGTAAAGTAAAGTTGTTGATAAAATGATGACAGATTCGTATCACATTATTATCATAGCTAATAAATACAGAGTAAATACTTTCATATTTTTCATCACTTGTTATTATTCTCTTTAATACAATAAATAAATATAAAATGCATAGAATTCCGAAAATAAGCGTAAACATAGACAAACATTATGTGATACACAGATTACAAACACTAAATACATAACAACGAGCCGCAATTGAACTACAAAACTCAGAATCGCCAGTAAAGTTATATATGTCGGAAAAATAGAAAATAAACAATAAGACGAGAAAATAATAAAGTATTCTCTCAGAGAGATGAATTATTTTATATTGAGTATATGAGACGAAATAACACTACGGGTAGAGATCATTGCTTAAACTCGATGCTAATCATTGTGCTAATCAATTTCAGTATTTCAATTTTATCTGTAGAAGTTTTAAAACTATCAAGCAAACTGTTTTTTGGAAATTGCCACAGATTTTGCGACTCATTATGAATTAAAAAAAAGAATATAATCAATATAAACCGAACTTTTTGATTGCTGATTATCCCCGAAACCGATGTATGGAATGATTTATTAGTGTTTACCAATTGAATTACTAATTATCGACATGAGCAGTATTGATACGGTGTGCCACGATATGGTATTTATTAGCGAACAAAATTCAAATTCTTGTCACACACTGTATTCCATAGTAATAACAGTATTTGTTTTGCATTATCGAAAAAGTATTTACTAAACACGCTCGAAATGTAATTATAATCCTTTCTTTGCAATGTTAAAATTTAGATTGTCATGTGATCAAATTTTTATATAAATGGTGTTTTAAGTTTATATAAACTTAAAATACAAAACAACATAATCCACACCATTTATGTTCAAACATGTCTAAGGATAACATGACGGACGGGTAAACATTTTTAATATGATAAAAATTATGAAAATATCCTTATTATTTTAAAAGAATGAAGTGCGCACGAAAATGTGTAAGCAAAGAAAAATAGATCGACAACATATCAATTCCGTATTCAGTATCGGCTTTTAAAGTCAAATAAAAATATATGAGATTATATTTAAAGATAAAATATAATACCATAGGTTTTAAGATTAATAGATTTTTCTCTGCATTAAATATGGTTTAAAGTAAAATATGGATTTACATGAAATAAATGCTATACTAAACATAAATAAACAAGAATAACCATTCGCATAGAGATCACTATCGAATTAAAATCAACTTTATATTCTGAGTCTCTGCGGACGTCAGGTTTTATTCTGTAATTAAATATTAAACTGATAAGAGTTAACAAATACGGAAGCTGTTAAATATGCACATATAGAGTGAAAGCGGACGGACAGACATGCGCTGTCAAATCCATAACCACGCTCATATTCTAAACTCATCGAAAAATTTACGAGGAAACAGGGTAGTGTGAGGTATAATATAACATTTGGGAAATGGGGTATTTAGGGATAATCCAAGTCTTGTATAAAAGTATTTCGAAACTCACTTAATAGCCACTCAAAAAACTTTGCTCTGCGAACAGCTTTAGTAAAATGATAGGATAGTAGTATATAAACTGGTTATTTCTACATTTAACTTTTTTCATAGCTCACTCACACAACGCATCTGTTCGAATAAAGCGAAAAAGTTTTAAAGTTTAGCAAAAGAAACATTCGCTATCCATAATACTATTTTCTTGAAACAAATCGCTGACTATAAGTGATTCGAATGCCAGTCATTCACAGTGTAACGCACCTGAGCTCCGATCGTATAATAAATCTTTTAATGTCTGCAGTATATATTTTAGTGGCCATATCTGAAATCCATAATATGTTTTGCTACAATTATGTTAACCCTTAAAGACTTGTTATTGTTTTAAATCCACGCAAGGGATAGTTTAGGGCCGAATAAAAATATTAGCAAGTGTTATGGCTTTTTAAGGGAATTTCAACAAAACGAGGCTATATGTTGTCATTAATTTTAATTACGAAAAATTAAATAATCAATATAAACGTGTAATTCGATAATAGTAAAAAATTGCGTTATTTTATATAGATTTTTAAATTGTATTATTAAAACGCTTCCATTGCAATAACTGAAAACATTTATTGTAATTATATTTAATGGATTCATATCATCAAATGCCACTCATAATTCGAACAATTTCACAAAAGGACCGAATAAGTGAAATAATTATAATTTAACAATAATTAACATTGGATCATAAATAACGTATTAATAATTATTAAGAATATTTATTAGAGAATACCTAATATATATATAACCGAATATTTCAACAATTCTGCCAAAATAGTAATCGGTATTTACGTGCTTTTTAATTTAATAGGCAATAAAATAGTAATTACGGTAAACGTAAAGCGATACACATAAATGCAACAATGATTATTAGAGGAACACACCTCTGTTTCGATCTTCGTTTTCACACAACGAATACCGTTCCCCACCAAAAGCACACACATTTTCGTGTTCAAAATTATTATTCATTGCATGACATTGTATAACATTAGCGTTAATACATAATATATCACTTTTAGTACATTTTTTTGGGTCTATAAATATTTTTTTATGCGAATAATGTCGAGAAATTGTGATTTTTATTTTCCAACTTATATATTTTATTTCTATCATTTATTAGCTTATTTTTCGGTAATATAGGTTTGATTATTGCGAATGTTTTCGATGGCACACATTTTTATTTTCGCAAACATGTCCAGTAATAAATGATTTTTTACCATAAAAAAAGTATGAAACATGACAAATAAAAAATACGGTTAGTTTTATTGGGTAATGCATTCTTGCATTCTAGTCGTTCGTCTAAAATATGTTCATCTTATTCTCGAATTCTGTCATTTTTGTGAAACACTAAATAAGACATAGTAAATATAGCTAATATCATACTTTAGTACATCATTATTGCTAATCAGTAATTTTAAGTTTGAATTTAGTTCATATATATATATTGTGAGACACGAATAGTCGAAATGGAAACAAAAACTTTTAATTAATACTAGTAAGAAACCCGCTTCACGTGGAAATAACATTTTTATGCCCATATAACGTTATATATTGTTGATATTATCTTTTAAATAATTTTAATTACTGTTATTTTGTTTTATTATTGCGTTACACACTTAACTTTTTCACGCAATACTACAATAGGTTAAAAGATCTTAGTAATTATTAGGTAACGGTAGTAAAAATAGCTGATTTCAATATTGTAGGAGAACGTGACGAAGATTGTGTGTGTGTGTGTGTGTGTGAGAGAGAGAGAGAGAGAGAGAGAGATGAAGCGATTAATCTATAATAAGGATTGTTTCGCTAATAATTTTTATATATTTTTAAAATTCTTTTCTCACTTAAGAATTAATTTGTGACAATTATTAAACTTTTAAAAAGTCTCAATTCAAGACAACAGTTTCGTTTAA
>JAQIXJ010003297.1:0-13156 GCA_034700185.1 Phthiracarus laevigatus
CAATATTTAATGCACTAGATATGGTAAATATGATTTTAGACAAAGCATCACAAGTAGAACTAAGTTTTTTGAATCCAAACTGATCAGATGATATTAAATTATTTCTTATTAAAAAGTTGTAGAAATTTTTGTACATATGTTTTTCTAGAAGTTTGCCTAAGACTGGTAATAAACTTACTGGGCGATAGTTTGTCGGTAAATCGTGATCGCCATTTTTAAATATTGGTATAATTTTTGAAACTTTCCAAAGAGAAGGAAAAACTTTCGAAGTTATAGATAGATTAAACAATGTTAAAATTATTGGAATTAGCGTAAACTTAAAAGATTTAATAAATTTGCCTGAAATATTGTCGGTTCCTTTTGATTTATTTACTTTTATTCCATCGATTAGCTCATTTATATCGTTTTCTATAACTTCTGGGATCTTAAATACTTCTTTAGTTTTTTGAGCTAGAAAATTTGTTGTTGTTTGTTCATTATAAGATTTCAATAATTTATTAGGTTCTTCTATAAAAGACAAGTTTAACTCATTCGCTGACAATTTTGAAACTCTTTTAGAAGTTTTTTCAGTTTTTCTTGTTGTAACAAATGTAGATAAAACATTCCATAATTTTTTAGAATTTCCATTACATTCTTGAATTTTACCGTTAATATAATTTCTTTTCTTAATTTTTATGGAGTTTGTTATAAAATTTCTTAGTTGTTTATACTCCAATAATAATATTTCTACATTGACATTAGCTTTTGATTATAGAATGATATCGATATTAGCTTTAAATTTATCTCTTTTTTTCATCAATTTAATTAAGTCATTCGTTATCCAATGTGATGTTTTTTGCTTAACTCTTATATTCTTCAAAGGTATGTTCTGTTTAATGATATTGTTTATTGATACTGTGAAGTCATTACATAGTTTTGTAGCTGTGCAATCTTTACTTATTCGAAACTCACTTATTTCTGATCTAATCTTACAATAATCTATATTTTTCCAATCATAAAACTGATAGCTTGTATGTTTATAGCATTTTTCCTTACTGTTAATTTTTCTTTTGAAGAAAACTCCATTATGGTCTGACATTCCTAAACATAAAGTTCCAGATGTACTGATGTTGTTTTTGAAATTAACATAAATGTGGTCAATAAGGGTTTCGCTGTTTTTCGATATTCTAGTTGAATCTGATATTAGCTGTGAAAATCCGTTGCTTTTAAAGCTATTTAACCAATTTATATTTTCATTGTTCTTCAAATTAACATTAAAGTCACCAATAAATATACATTCAAGTTCAATAATACTTTCAAAAATTGACAAAAATGAACTTTTGATATGCAAAAAATTTTCAGGCGCTGAGTAAATGACTGTAACGTAAAATGGATGACATTTTTCGAACTTTATTTTTAATGTTATGTATTCGAACTCGTCATTAAAATAAATTCTTTCATAATTACAATTTAAACTACACTTCATATAAATTGCTGTTCCACCTCCTTTTTTATTTTTACGATCATATCTGATTAAATTATAACCATTAATAAAAAATTCCAGATCACTGTGTTTTTCACTGAACCACGTTTCACTAAAACATAACAAATCTGGGTTATAGATATTAGCAAATATGCGAATTTGACGAACTTATTGACGAAACTTTGTGCATAAATAAAATAAACAATTGTTAAAACTTAAAAATTACTTTTTATTCATTTTTATACAATATAATATATTGTGCTTTGTAAAAATACGATTTTTGCTTAAAAATCTGCTCTTTATCGTTTTTAAGCCTAGCTGATGACCATTCGTGAGTAAAATCGTTTCTTTGATGATAAGAATCAGCTCCAAACTTTGTATCGAACTCGATTTTCCTTTCAACAGAAGCTAAACAAGCGTCTTTCGATAATGATAAAGTTTTTTTTGTGTTCGTGCTGAACTCTTCTATCTGTTTGACTTATTTTTCGCTTTAATTGGTGAATATGTGAGTTATCAGGAACGTGGAGTAATGAAAGTTTGCCGCTGATTTGCTGTTGTCGATTCTTATCCCTAAATCTTTTCTTTTGCCTTTTTGATAGTTTTTTATCTAATAATAAGAAGATGATTAATAAGATGACTTTAAAAATTTTAACTTTTAAATAATACCTTTTTTTGTTTCGTTAAGGTATTCTTGCCACCATTTGCCAGGTGTAGACGGTCTTTCAAGTTCAAAATTGTATCCAATACTTTCAGAGTCCGAATTGTTCATAACGAGTTAAAATATTCGATTGTCGCTAATTAAAACGCCAAAGATGGGCGTGTAAGGTTTGCCGGTAATGGTCAATCCAAATACTTGGCGGAGTATTCCGTATGGAATCCGTTTGCCCAAGTCTAGGGATCTCAATACCTAGCGTGACCCTTAACAGCGCTTACGGACTGATACCGCCGAAGAGTTGACTGCCGACTACAACGGCCGTATATTTCAGATACGCGTTTATTAATTTTTATTTTTTAGGTACGAAACAAATGAGAGACGGCTCAAAAAGCAGCAAACATCTCAAATGTGTGACAAGTAATCTGTATGCTTATGCAACAAATATATATACTTAATTTTCAAATAAATTGACGTTTAAACATAGAGAGTGACAGTATAACATAAAATGAATTTTTATCTGCTCTCTATCTCAAGCTTATATACTTTCAAATTTCTTACAAATTTTCCTTATGAAACTTTCCATAAAAAATTTCTTCGTTACTTAAAGCGAAATATGTTATATTGTATAAGCTTATATGGCTTATAATGACAATAAACAATTTACAGCTTTTCTAATTTCATGCAAATTTATAATTGCTTTTAAATTTTTATTGGCCTTTAAAATATTTAATAGACACTCTATTTTTATTAACTTTTCAAAAGTAAAAGAAAACTAAAAATGGAAACTATTTGGAAGGTATAGTAGTTGCGAGAAACTCGAGATTTCGACTTAATCTAACTTTAAATATTCAACTTTCATCGATTTGTTTGCAAAAATCGGTTTAAAGTTATTTTAGAATTGATATGTAAACTTTTAAAGCATATTAAAAAATTTCCAAAAAGTAAAGTTTAGTTAAAACAATTTTATTTGGTTCAAACTTTTTTTTAATGAATCGAAAGTTTTAAACTCAATTAATTATTAAATCCAATTATATAGTATTATCTATTGGAAACTGACCTATCATTTATAGAGAAGCTCAAACTTTGAAGATCACTCTTTATTAAAAAACTTAACTCTAAATTAGCAGCGAATATTACCTTGAATTTCATACTTTTGTATTGGTAATCATATTTAAGAAAATTTTTTCCTTAGTATAATCCGTACTATTTTTTAAACAGTTATCCTTGAGATATACCCGCAGCACATATCACAGCACACACAGATTTTTTATATTACTAATAAACATTAATAATAAATATTAGCAAATAATAATAAAGTAGCCCTAAGTAATCCGCTATTTTTTAAACTATTTTCCTTGAGATATAGCCGCAGCAATCTCAGCACAATTAATTAGGCCATCAAATTTATAATTCGATCATTGCGACAGCAATCATAAATAAAAACTTAGAAAGTATCCTTGAGGTATTGCCGCATAACATAACCTCATTAATAAGGCTAACTGTATTCAACTAATTTATACAATAAATTTTTTCTAGCAAAACAAGCCTTAAGCATTCATCAATGTTTTTATATCATTAATTTTTTATAGATCAAGGATTGTCTCATCCGTTAGTTCTACTACTCATCTATGTTGTATCAAAAATTTTTAATTAAGTTAACGGGAAAAATTTTTTAAAAATGTTTTTAATATACGCTCGGCGCTAGAGCTCGGTAAAAATCTAACGCTCGCCGCTCACGCTCATCAGCGAGCGCTATCCGCTCGAGCGTTGGCCATCACTGTCCAATAGTTTTATTTATAAAGTGAGATAAAAAACTTAACTAATATATACATGACTTAGTAAAATAAACACGTGTCTATGGCTGAACCGGCAGACATGTTAAAACCAATAGCTATTTTGCGAAAACAAGGTTAGCTGAAAATTTTTGTCTAATAGTTGTTTTTATTTTTGTTTATTTCTACAATATTCACAATTTTACTCTAAACTCAAAATTGCAATTTTATTCATTTGTAATTTTAGATATGGATGTGAAAATTTTTAGCAATTTATAGAAAAAATTGATTAAAATGACACAAATGAAACTTCGAACCAATAAAAATTTTTATGGCAAATGAAATAATTTTTGTATTTTTTCATTGTGAATAATTAGCGTTAAAGGTATTTAAGAAATAACTATAATTTTTATGATGTCTTAAATTATTCCAATATTTTTAAAACTAGAAAAAATTAATTGATTAAATATTAATATTTATTATAAGTAATTTAATTTTGGAAGCTGAGCCATGGAAAAATATTTTAAAAAGCTAGCTTATTGTTTTGACAAATTCTGTCCTTCCAACTGTTAGTCTGTGGCATAGTCTTTAGACTTAAATTTATTTTTAACAATTTCATTAACAAAATTATTAAGCATTTATTTTCCCTAATTGTTTAGAACTTAAACTTGTTTAAGATGTTTGTGTTGTAACTGTGTTCAAAACCTTTGATCGAGTATATTATCATTTTGAACACTGAACATTCAAGAATAGATAAGTTTAAAGATCCGAATTTAAAGATAAATTATAACGACCTAAGGTATACAAGTTGTTGCGAAACAGTAAATATTGAAACTTTACACTAAATTAAGCGAGTTTTAAGTAAATTATGATCATTTTTAAATAATTTTTGAATAAAAATAATACGCAATAATGAAGTGAATTACTATTGTAACTAAAAACAATCTAGTAATGTATTTAAGAATGTAATGCGCAAAAGTTAAAAATTACGAATTTTTTTTAACTTTTCAATCTTAACACATGAAAAATTTTTGAACCTTAACTATACCCTGCTAACAACATTCTAAAATAAACTTTAAAATTAGTAGATTGTATAACCAATTTGATATATTGGCACAATCTATATAAATATACGGCATAATCACATCTACAAAAACCAGGAGACTCTGGTTGTCCGCGGATTCCTCTCAATTGCATTAGACATCGATGTCGATTATACTATATTTGTCAGAACTCCATAAACGCTCTGCAGTAGTGATCGATCTGGGCCTAAACAGAATCCATATTAATTAGAAAAGTTGTCAATTAATAAACTCATAATAATTAGTCACCATAAACGGGAAATAATATTACTAGCGTCAACCCATTCGCTCCAAATACACGCCTCGCCACCCAATAATACTAGTCTGATCTGCTCGGCTGTAACATTGAAGCTGATTGGTTCACATTCATAGTACGGATACCAATCCGATCCGTATGCGATGTGATTAAAGTACCAGCACGAAGATAGAAGCGCTTTGAACCCGCTTTGCGTAACGTTCAGCAACTCTTTTCTCCAAATCGGTGTATCGTTCGGATTCGTTCCTTTTTATACGTGCACAACAGTGTCTGGCTTGATGTTCACACCGTTATTGAACACATCCTCCCATACTATGATACTACGATTCATAGACGACATGATGTCTAAAATGTTTTGCATGTAATATTCCTCGAGTCTTCGAAAATCATTGCCGAACTGTTTTTGGGCCACGAATGCCAAAATCTTAGGGTTAGTTTGCCAGCAGTTAAACCTTACTTAATCGCCACCCAATTGAATGTATTGGTCTGCTAGTCTTGTAGTCATAGACAGCCTTTGGAAGTTGTTGAAAGTTCAGTATGTGACTATGAATAAGACTAATATACGTGTTGACGAGTTCGTTAGATTCATCGTCATCGAGTTCAGGGAGAAATTGGTCAAGAAATGCCGACATGTTGACTAATAAGTGATGGAAAAATCACTAAAAAACGCACAAAAACACTGAATCGCACAGGTGGCGATGTTAAAAGTGGTGATCCACAAATATCGGGAACATAGATTGATGGTTGAGATGAAGTGTCGGTTATAAAGCTTTTTCAAGACCATAAACGATGTGGTGAAATAATGTCCAAAAAAGTAAAACGTAATTGACGAAAGGCCCACTGGGCACGCGCGCGACGAAAATAATCACAATTTTTTGGATTTTGTAGAGGACAGTCGCGAATTTTAATAGAAATTTCTATTAAAGAAGCACTTTTATAGAAGTGAAGAGCTAAACAAAAATGCGATTGCACTGTTTGAAAGTAGAACTGCAACTGGCAATGGAGGGTACCGGTTCGATGTTAGTCGAGCGGTGCTGGTGGAGGAGGTATAGGAGGCGGCGGTGTTGGTGGAGGATGTAGTGGTGGCGCCGATGCCACCACCAACGTTAATGCCGCCGATGCCGCCAACAACATGCGGTGGGGCATGATCCCGCCAGTATCGAAAAAAAATCCGTGCTGGTGCACGCATGATCCCGCCAGTATAAAAAAAGAAGGTTCCCGCCAGTAGGTCAAAAAAAATTAGAAAAGACTTTTCATTTAATATCTTCTGAAATAATCCATAGAATCTCCTGATTGGTAAGTATTCGTGAAGAAGAAAAATCGATAAGTTTAAATGGATACGTCTAGATTCAACAGACACATAGATTACGAATTCAGTCGAAGCTTATGGGTCTTTTAGATTCGCACATACCTATTTAAACTCATCTTTTCATCTCCTTAAATAATATGTATCAAACATCTGATTCAATGCGATATTTCAGAAGATATTTGACTAAAACTCTTTTCTTAAAATTATAGGAAAGCTTTTATGCTTAATCCTATGGGTCTTTATAATCAAGAAAAACATAATTAAACTTGTTTTTTAAAACTATTCATGAATATGAATCAAGCATAAGATTCTATGGATTATTTCCGAAGTTATTGGACCTCACCAGCACGTTTTTTATGGATGAGGCCACCGCCGTCTAGCGGACAGGTGGCCCATAAATGCCGCTCGGCTGCGGAAGCGCTCCCCGCAGCCTCCGCAACGCCAAATCCTTGCAATGGAGGACAACGGTTCGACGTTACTGTCGAGCGTTGCTGGTGGAGGAGGAATAGGAGGTGACGGTGGTGGTGGATGAAGTGGTGGCTCTGGAATTGGTAGATGTGGTTGTGTGGCCATTGTTGTTGCTGTCGTTGCTGTTGGTGTTGTCGTCGTTGTTGTCCTCGTTGTCGTCGTTATTGTCGTTGCTGTTGTTATTGTTGCAGCTGTTGTTGCAATTAATTGTTATTTGCGTTGCTGATGTTATCACGATACCATCACAACCGATGTCGCCACCAACATTGTTGCCGCCGATGCCGCCACTAACATTGATGGCGACGACACCACCAGCGCCGCTGTCCAAACAACTTCAAAGTCAACAACATGTCCTGCCACGACCACAACCTACGCCCAACACCACGCTTAGACTACCGGGCCTTTGCCACCAAGGAGGTTGTTCGAGTTGCGGCAGCCAGGCCCGCCACAGCGGCTGCTTTGTCGCTCCCGTCAGGAGTGGCCTCCGACTCCATCGCCGCCGCCATCACCATAGGCGCCACCATCTCCATTAATAGCGCCCGCAGCTCCTAACAAGTGCCGCATGCAGCCATCCACGTCGGCGGCAAAAACAAGAAATGCCGAGGATGTGCTTGGGTCGACGAAAGCCGTAATACTGCTAGGCGTTACGTGGCGCATCATTAAAAAAATCCGTTCTGTCGCGGGCATGATCCCTCTTATATAAAAAAAGGGAAGGATTCCGCTAGTAGTTAAAAAAATAAAAAAAGACTTGGTTCAATATCTTCTGAAATAATCCATAGAAACTCCTCATTGGTAAATTTTCGAAGAGAAATAATCGATAAATGTAAATGGATACGTCTCGATTCTACAGACCCATAGGTTTAAGCAGAAATCTTTCCTAAAATTTTAATAAAACAGTTTTAGTCGAAAATCATCTGGAACGATCCATAGAATCTCATGGTTCATACATATACTTGAAGACGGAAATTTCATATGTTTAGTTAGGTACGTCTCAATTTAGTGGACCCATATATTTAAGCAGTACAGCTTCTGTAAAGTTTTAAGAAAACAGTTTTAGTGTAATGTTATCTGAAACGATACAAAGAATTTTATGGTTCATACATACACTTGAAAAGAGAAATATCATAAGATATCTTTTCCTTTTTTACCATTCCTTTCGATATAAATCTATAGCTATGAACTCATAAATATATTAATATTAATACTAAATATGTTATGCCTTCTAATAATTTGTACTTAGAATTTATGAATAGTGGTTGAATATGGATTTATTTTTAGATACTATTAACGAATTCATCTTTTTGTATGACTTAATAACCTCAAGTGATATCGAAGATGAAGTGTTAAACATTAAGACTGATAATTTATGGTAAGATAAATAAGAAGAACTAAAATTAGAATTGTCTTCAGATTTATGATTAAATTTCCATAAATTATAGCAAATAATAGCTATTCATTGATGTAAATAGAAGATAAAACCACAATAAAAAGTTTGACCACTAACTACTATTATAATCATATATTTCACCAAAACTTAAATGCGATTTACGAATAATTTAGTCTAATTTTTGATTATTTAATATCGACCACATTATTTATAATTCTTTGTGTTACCTTCATTTCAAAGTAATATTAAAACTTATTCAGTTACTTTCGTTACAATTTAAATAATTTTATGGATTATTCCTATTTGATAACAATAGTATGTATGTGCTAAAATAATTATTTTTCAGTAATTGCATTTATTCGGAGTATATACAGAGACACGAATTAAATAATTGATGCGAATTAAAACAACGTTCAACACATCGCATTATCCACGTGCCCACAAGACATCCTTCCGAACAAATCTACACGTATGTATAAATAATTACATTAAATAAAAAGTATTCTTGCAGTAAGAGTTAGGGTTATTATCGCAATTATTTTGCAATTTAAATTTATTATTTAACTTACATTATTGTAGCCTACGTTACTTACATATTTTTTAATTATTTTTCATATAATGCTGACTTATATTTTAGTTGACTCAAAAAGTAATTTAATGGTTTTAGGATTTCACTGGTTATAGATGTAGACTTTCTTAGCTTTTTAGATTATTTTGACTTATTTTCGTTTTTATTGTAATAAGAAATTGTTGTGAAATATTTTTTGACTTTTTTCTTGACTTTTTTGATCTTTTTTTAAACTTTTTTTTGAAATTTTGATATTTTTTTGGCATAAAATATTAAGCAACAATCTAATAAATATTTTAAGCGTAAAGTGAATGCGATTATTTACAATTCACTAAATTAATACTCATATCTATTCACATGAATAAAAGTGTGCACTTTATATTGTTCGTTATAGGTTATTAAATAAACTTATACTTCTAATTGCATACAAGAGTGCATTGATTATCAGACAAATAGCAATGCAATTAATGATAAAACAAGAACGACACATTCATAGATAGCTCACGTTTTCTTAGTTTAATGCATTCTAGCGTAATTATTTACTCAGTTTTCAAGATCTAAAATCCCTTAATTAAAGTAAAAAATAGGTGATATCCCATAAGTAATGTAAAGACTGCGAACGTACAGACAGACGGACAGACACACATTGTCAAATCCATAAGCTCGCCTTTTTAAAAAAAGTGAGCTAAAAAATATTGTTACAGTTGGACAATAATCACAAACGGTTAGAATTTATGTTAGATGCGCCATAAGCTTAAATTAACATTATATTATAAGATCATGAATGAGCATATAAAGTGGAAATAAATACAACGGAAACCATAAACACTCGAATGGAGTAAATGTGAATAAATCGCCACAAGTGAATCCTATTTTGTTTGTTGACAATCTTATAATAATGTTCATAATTTTAAATTTTAAATTCATTGTTATATTATTATGATTTATAGCGAAAAAGAAATGCATTAATTTTAATGATGAATGGATAGAAGATGAAACCAACGAAATAATATAATTTACCATAAATAGGAGAATAATGATTATTATAAATATTAAATCAATTATTATATTTGCAATCGAATAATGTTCTGTCTTGTTATTAAATAGTTTTGTAATAGCAATCGCAAAAATATGCAAAGCACAATAATAGTAGATTAGAAACTTAGTTTTAAATGATTTATTGAGATTAATAAGTAACAAATAATATCGATTATGTGAACCAATTATGTACTTTACCATCATTTGTTTATATGCTACTGTTTTAAATACAAATTTTGTAATAATTTTAATAATTTTGTATAGTTAATTCGATTTAATATGTTTTAGACTCAAAACAACCATATCTTAATTTATTCATTATATTGTGGTAAAAATTCATAAATATTAATTAGGAAATGGTTGACTAATGAATTATTCCACTGTTTTTAAATTGTAGTTAAAAGGTGTGAAAATGCGGTTAAAATTATAAAATTTAATTAAAAATTAAAGTGACATATGTGGTTATTAAAAGATAATAATGTGATTTGTACTTGATTTCACTTGCATTTAACATAATATAAATTATATAAGAATGTTTATAAACAAGAACGGAACATTCATAGAAAGCTTACTTTTCTTTAGATTAAAGCATACTTAAGTACAAAAAATGCGAAATCCGTATATTAACTATAAGGAATTAACTTTTAATCGATAATAATTTTGATTACTTTAGTACTTTGTCGAAAGCATGCGAGTATGCGATGTATAGATATCTGCCTGTCAAAACTGTAAAAATTTAATCGCAATTTATTTGAAACACAACTCATAACCTTCAAAATTAATTGTCGATCTTAAACCTATATCCAACTTAAGTAAATTTGATTTTTTATCTGAATTGTATAAGCAGTCTTTATTAGGATATAAAAATAAGTTAAGTAACAACAATGTTAATATTAATTTGATTATATACAATTTTAATAACTATTTGTATTTTAATTGATCATTAAATTTTTGAATAATGAAATTCAGTGAATTAACTTATAATTCAGATTTGACTTGTATGCTAGAAGATAAATTAAGTAAATCATTTAATCCTGCATAGCCTCTAACAATACTCTACCACTAGAAAAGGCACTTCCGCTTTGCTCTGATGTCCGTTATCTTTGCCTGTACTTAAGGACACCGGAAATTACAGTAGCTGATTTTGTATACGGGCTACTTACATATGTCACAAAACTTGAATTTTTTCTTACATCTTTATTATTTACTTTTGTACTTAGAAAATATTTTATTGTTACGGAAAAATATATGAGAAAAGAAGTATAATTAATATAAAGAACAAAAACCAGTAAATAAGAGTGAGTACAGACCAACAAACGGACAGACAGACAGACAGACAGACGGAACTAGTCAATTCCAAGTAACGAAGTTTTCAAACTGAAAAAAAACTATCTAGATACGGTTATAACATTTGACTTTGCAAAGATAAGTTTAATTAGTATATGGTCGCTCACTTCGTTCATTTGCTACCTATATTTTAAGTTATATTATTTCCAATAGCGGCAAATGCTATTTAAGTTTTGAATTATATCTTGTTATTTTAACATGAAATTTCACATTTTTATCTTAGTTATTAACCATTTTGATTTAGAAAATCCTATAAAGACCGTTTGAATGAGGCAGATGCCACAAATATTTAATTAAAGATCTGTCTTTTTTGTGGAAAGTTGCCTGTTTTAACCAGATTATTTATCTGACTTTGACAGATATATGGATTTGGGTATGTCCGCCTGTCTATCCGTATGTCTGTCTGTCTGTCTGTCTGTCTGTCTGTCTGTCCGTCTGTCTGTCTGTCTGTCTGTCTGTCTGTGCACACTCTTATTCTAATTAAGGGATTTTGATCTTTACTTTAATAAAGGGATTTTCCCAAACTCTTATTTTAATTAAGGGAATTTAGAGATTTCTTATTCTAATTAAGGGAAATTAACAATTTCTAATGTTAATAAAGGGATTTTGATCTTGACGCCAATAAAGGGTATTTCCAATTTCTTATTCTAATTAAGGGTTTTTCAACTTATTAAGGCCACTATATAGTGTCAAAATGAACAAGAGTATTCTCAAAATTGTCATTAAGATGGTTAAAATGGCCAAAACTGGGTCAGAATAGGCAAATAATTGGCAAAAATAAGATTAAAACTTCAGTAGCATCTGCCGCTATTTGCTTTAAAAAAGTGATTTCTAGTTACAAAATGACAAAATAGGCCAAAATACTGGAAAAATAACCAAAATTAGCAATACAATGTGCAAAATAGTTATTGATAACTTTAAAACACGGTTAAATTATTCTTTAATTAAAAATGGAAAACATTTTTCTAATACTATGCATCACAAATCTTCCGACACTTTAAACACTATTCGAAATATTCAGCAATAATTGAACTGAAAAACTTGTACTTTTTGTATGTATAGTTTTAAATATTCAGCCTTTAGTGTGAAAATGTCGAGCGGACATACAATAAATACCGCCAAAATGCGGCAGATGCCTCAAAAAGTATTAATTAAAGTTTTGCCTTTTTTGCGTAGGTATGCCTTTTTTAACCAGATTAGTGTCTATTGAGCATGATATTTCCCTTTTTACAGCAAATAGTGGCAATTGCCACTCAAATTTTAATGTTTAGAAAGTATAGAACAAAATCCCTTTTTTAGTTTAAAGAGTGTACAGATGGACGAAACACTCAAATTCATATATCTGAATAATGCAGTCAAATAAAAATTGATAAATTCATAGATCATATTTCACTTTTCACTATAGTTTGTTGTGTTCTCCATCTTTTCTTAAATACCTAGGTATACCGACATCAATACACGGTCTACGGTATACTATTTTATCTATAATACCTAACTATACTCAAAAATTTTTTAAAATAAAAATAAATTATTATTAAATAACTTAAGTTATTATAAAATCGCTTAAGAACAATATATTTTGAGTAAGACAATCACAATGAAACATTTTGTCAGCTTTAATGCGAAAATCGTTTAATAAAAGAAAGGTATGTCAAGTTATGGGAAGTTGTATAAAACGAAAAATGAAATGAGATGTCAATACAGTGTAATATTGAAGTCAAACACAAACAAGAACGACACATTCATAGAGAGCTCACTTTTAATAGGTATATGCTTTCTTATGTCACAAATATATTAGTTTTCCAATCCCTT
>JAQIXJ010003298.1:0-13153 GCA_034700185.1 Phthiracarus laevigatus
CAGCTTCCATAAGATCAAGCTCAGCTCATACTAATGAGAGCTGATTACTAAATCAGCTCAGCTTTAAAAATTAATCATTAGCTCAGCTCAGCTCAAAGCTCAGCTACAGCTCCTGTTTTCGAGCTGACTTTCATCACTAGTTTTATTATTCAAAAATGTAGCCGTATTTTATAAAGTTTATTATTACTTAATATTGAATATAATATTGATATTACACATTTATCTAATGATGGAAAACGTTCTTTCATTAAACATTATTTTGTTAAAACCATTGTTAGTAATTTCATGCATATTTGATTGCGTTGTCATCTATTATGGATCTATATCTATATTGTTATATGCTATTATTGCGATGATTCAACTATTTTATATAAAATACAAATTCCAACAAATTAAAGACCATATAGAACATTATTTAGAAGGTCCTACTTTTTTGTTAACTTTTTATGTCTTTAAACTTACATGAAATGTTTTTAATTGATAGGTAATTCCAACATACCATTACTCTACATAATTGGAGAGCATGTTAAAAATTGTTTAACTGTGGAAGCGTTTGACAAACTATTCAATCTTAAGTTATTAATTTACTATTATCTAATTATTCTAATTTATAGCACAATGTTTGCGATGCAGTTTAAATATAATTTAAGCAATTATTTTGTTTACTTCGCTACTTTTTCAGTATTATCACTGATAACAGTAGTAATAATCCAAATCAATTCAGCGATTGCATCGGTTTCTACAGCAGCGCACTCTTCTTTTGCGATATTGAATTCCGTTTTTGTTAGAACATCGAATCAGATTTCGGTAAAAAATCGAATCAAATTGCTTTCATTTATCGAACGGCTGTCATCATCGAAAATTGGTTTCACTTGTTATAACACAAGTGAAACCAATTTTCGATGATGACAGCCGTTCGATAAATGAAAGCAATTTATCGAACGGCTGTCATCATCGAAAATTGGTTTCACTTGTTATAACACAATGGTTTTCGATAATTATGAGAATATCGTAGTTTACGCAAAATACGTGTTGTTTTTCATTCTAATACTCAAATTTATGTAAACTCATTGAACAATCTATATATTTAGGTGATAATTCACAAATGAAATATTTATTGAATTCCATATAATTTTCTTGATTTCTATAGTATTATAGTTTTGATTATTAAAATTTTATTATTATAATTTGGAAACTACTTCTAATTGTAGCTTTTATTTAGTTTCAATTACATTTTAAATAAGTTTGATCACATTGGAAAAACGACTTTTATGAATAATTTAGATTTTACTTTATTGTTGCTTTGTTTTCATTTTGAAATTTAAAAAGAATTTAATTTCTATTTCTAATAATTTAGATTGAACTGTAATTTAAATTAAATAAGAAATAGAAAAGCAACTTAATAATTATTTTTTAAAAATGAAACTTAAATTTATTCCTTGGTTAACAAGATTATAAACTCTTGCTTTTTGGCAATTGATTCACAACGTTTTATAATTACATTAGGAATGAATGCTTAAACTTATTAATTGCCAATTTATGCCTATTCATAGAATGGTAAGTTTTATTACAATGTTATTTAATTTAACAAAATGTTACATTTAATTAATTCTAGAATAATATACACAATTGTTTAGTTTATTTCTTTACTATTACGTTTTGTAGGCTTTTTTTTATTCGATTACTTTTATCTGAACAGGATTGCAATTAATATACGTGTAATGACTAAGGATGCGAAAATAGTTAGAAAAAGGGATGCAAAATAGTTAATTATTAGTTAGAAATAATCGGTCAAATAGTTAGAAAAGAAGTTAGAAAAATTCTATCGTTTTTACTGTTGAAATTTTCAAAAACTGTAGGTCATGCAAAAACTAAACGGCAATATTTTGTGCCTAAAACATTTTTCGAAAAATTTTAAAAATATTTATTAAATTAAACCCTGAAAACATTACCCCTCCCAAAACTTATCTGATTTAAGCGACAATTTTTTCCATTCTACATTGTACTCCAATTTGTCTAATTTTGCAAATATTTTGAATTAGTTAGAAATAAAATAAATAGTTAGAATAGTTAGATAAAAATAACTTATTTTGAATTATTTAAGTTATATAACAACTATATATTAATTATCAATATGTTTCTGAATAATTTTTAAGCATAGTTAATTAACTATTTTCGCATCCCTAGTAATGACAGAGTGCTATATAAAAAGAATTGGTCAATAACTTGAAAACTGGATATATATTTTTCTCCGTTTAATCAGAGTTTGTCAAGTTCCCATAGTATTCACTCTTGCTTATTTATTTGTTTCATATTAATTTTAATGCAATACTTTTTTATTGCGAAGTTTAAATTTTATAGCTAGCAAAACAATAAAATGCATTACAAAAAATTAATGATTATTTATCGCAATGTAAACATTATGCTTGGAAAATTATTGTATCCTTAATATTGTTTTATTTGCTTGCTTTTCCATTAATAGAGATGCGCGCCAAATATTTGTTGCAAATTAATAGAATATTATCCATCCGGCTTACACCACACATCCCCCACTTTCACATTGCATCCTCGCTCTGCTCTAAACTACGTGTTATGTAAACAATACGATAACCAGAGTATTGAGTTTGCTTTTTGTCTTTTTGTAACCTTGATAGGCTTTGATAGTGCTAAAAAAAAAATTAAAAAAAACCTTTATACATTGGCGTAACCATTTCATAGTGCATTAATTATAAGAGAATGCACACTCGTCAGTCGCGTAAAAGACAAAAAGCAAACACATATCTGGTGATAACTATCAATACAATAGCAGTAAGTGTTAAGTAAAATGGCTACAATGCGCATGTGCACATGGATGAGTTTACCAAAACTATATTAGTAATTTCATTATGAATAATAGCAAATAAGTAACAAAAATAAAATTAAATGTACCAAAATCAGTCTATTGTCTGTGAATAATCAAGAAAAAATCGCTTTTCATTTAATGTGTTCGTTCCATTTGTATAAATGAAAACAATAAAATTAGTCAACAGAATGTCCATGAAATTCTATAGCTGTAACAAAATGTGTGATTGAAGCCATTGTTTGCGTTCGAAAACAAATTGTATGTTGATTGATATACAAATAGGATCGACAATATGTATAGATACAGAACTGTGTGAATTACCCAATTTTGCGAATGTTTTATTGTTACTCATGCTTTCTAAAGCTAGAATTCTTTTTATTAAGAAATATAATGAAAAAGAATTTAGTTATCGTTATCGAATGAAAACATATGCTAGTTTATTACTTATTCTAATTTTAGCATTAACTACAATTGAAGTTTATGTAATCATATTATTTAATATAGATTTTAATATAGAAAATAAAATATAAATATTTAATAATAACTAGTTCATTTTCATATATAAACTAATGTTCTTTCGCGGAATAAAAACATTTTTCTTTCTTTAATCCGCCCAAAACAATCAGCAATAATTAGTTTATATCTATTATGCACGTATAGCGTTTTTATATTATTTATTGTTAAATATACCTGTTATATATGTATATTGTATTATTGTTGCTTTTCAAACTTATTTTTAGCGCTGATTATTAATTCTTATTATGCATAATATTTATTATATATCAAACTTGTAAATCAAAAACTTTTTTATTTATTGTTAGGTAGCAATCGTAAAAATAGCTCTTTTTAGTATTGTAGAAGAACGTGACAGAGAGAGAGAATAAGATCTTACATATTCTTATAGTATATTACTAGTAAAAAACCCGCTTGGCGTGGAAATAACATTTTTATGTCCGTATAACTGTCATTTTGTTTAATGGTGCAAGCAACACTTTTTTCTAGTGGAACTAGTATTTCCAACCCGCTTCGCGGGAAAAAACATTTTAATTTCTTTAATTCACAACAATCAGCAATAATAAGTTTATTGAGATTATATATCGTATAAGTTATATTTTGTTTAATGTTCAAAAATTATAAGAATCCGTAGGAGTCAAATAAAAATTAAAAAATTACAAAAATCAACAAGATATATGCCATTCTGTTCAAAAAAATATTTATACTATTAAATTCAAGAAGACAGCATTTTTAAAACATTGAACAAGTTTTAGGCGGCCTTACCTTAGGCTTTGGTTCAGACTACAGCCTAAAGCTTAAAACTACATTATTTAAAGGAGCCTAAGCCTACAGCCTACAATAAAAATAGGCGCACTAACATCTAGACTCTTATATACTGACGTAATTCTTATTAAACTGATATATAAGTTTGATGAAAAAAATTATCTAATTGAGAAAAGCATAATAATTTCATATTTGAAGTATGCACATCTTTTGAAATTTTCATTTAAAATTATTTTTTATATTAAGACTACAGCCTAAGCCTAAGGTTATTAAAAAATAGGTTGGCCTAAGCTAAACCTATAGAATATTTTGGAGCCTACGCCTACAGCTTACGACATGTAAATGTATAACCTGTCAGCCTAGAGCCTACCGTAGAACCTTAGGCTCAGCCTAAATTTACATCTCTACATTGAACATTAAAATTTAATTGTTTAGTGAAATTTTAATTACTTTGCATAAATTGATTTTACAGTTCTACAGTTTTGTAGTTCTATTTGAGTTAAGTTAGATAAATTGTACAGATCATTTCCTTTACCATATCTGTTTGTTCGAAATTTTATATTTTAAATTGTATGAATAAAGTTGACAGAATCATTAAAAAATGGTGTCAGAGATCTTGTAATCAAGGTAAAAGACTGACATCTTATTCACATTAGAAAGCATTAAGCTACAAAAAAGTGAGATCTCTATGTTAGCATTGTTCTTGTTTAGTATTTAAATAAAAATACAAGTTGCAATCTTTTTGGACTAATAAAATATTTCTATATTAATACAGTTAAAAAAGAAATCGTTTTTAGTTACACGTTTGCAAATTAATTAAACAGAGTAATCATAAACAAGACATACACATTTGATAATGTAAATTTATTTGTACGCTACAAAAATTTATTATTAATGCATATTGTTTGCATAAATCTCTAGACTACATATACAGTAATTATGTTTATAGGCATTTATTTAATTAAGTACAAGTTTTGTACGGCCTTAGTTTAAAAAGTGTCTCACAATCTATATAGCAGAGGAATAATTTCACGGATTTACTTGATATTAAATTGTGAAAATAAATTTTTTATTAAGATTAAAGAAATAAAATACCGAATTTTTCTCTTGAAATATTTTCGAATCTAACTATTTTAACAAAACTCTTATAATCTTTAAATATAGTAAAAGAATCAATTTATATTAAATCTCAAAATGAATTATTTCACTAGAAAGCCCAAGACTTTGATCTTAGACATATAGTGTAGTTTGTAATATATATTTTAATTATACTTTAATTACTTTATTTTTAAAATATTCTATACTGATTGATTGAAAAGAATCATATATTATGTTGAATTGCATAATTTCGAAAGTCAATAATTTATTGTTTATAATCAAAGAATTCTATTTAATGTATTTTATATTTATATTTGCCTTAAGTTATTGTTATGTAATTATTCAATCGCTAATTATATAAATAATTAAAGCAATGATTGCACACTTTTTAAAATTTTCATTTTAAATATTAAAAAATAGTGAAAAAACGCAATAATAGTGAGCTTAATGTTTCAATTAATGCATATTTGTGTGAAAACTATAGTTTTTAAACCAGGATCCCAAATCCTTATATTAATAAATGAAATTAGTGAAAGATATTTATTAACTTTCAAAAGTGGACACAATAACAAACAAACTCATATTTAAATCTTCAATAAGTTTTTTATATCAAAGAATAAATATTGATAGTTAATTATCGCTTAAATTAAGCTATGATTACTTAATAAACGCAGTCCGAAAATTCTTAATTCAAAAATGCCAGTAAAAACGTTAATATTGCAAAAATTAAATTGAAAACCAACCCTCTGCTTAATAAGATATTATTTGGCGATTCAATTGGAATAAATAGTGGCCGTATACTATTTGTTTGTTGCCACCGATTCATTGTTTGCATTATTAGTCTTGAATCAATTAATAACAATCGATCAAACAGTGATCGATGAATACTCATTAATTAAGACTACATATTATGAAATTAAAAATTTAAAAATTAGTTTACTTGCAAAAAATAACGTTTAAAAATTATTTTATTATTCAAGAGTTTAACATGTAATATTCTTATGATTTTCAGTTGAGAATCAAAGTTTATAATTACTTTTTCGTAATTTAATTTGACGTTACGAAGGATCACCACTTCTTTTTCAAAATTTAGATGAATAACTATTCGAAACGTCAAATTTAATTACGAAAAAGTAATTATAAACTTTGATTCTCAACTGAAAATCGTAAGAATATTATAATTGAACAAAATCAAAGATAAAAATTAACTGACCAAAAATTATTATTATGTATTATTGACTAATTTACTGATATTACATATTATTGTTTTATTTTTACTATTTATAAATACTATTTATAAAATTTTCTCTTATTAAACATAGTTTTAAAAAAGACACTTTTATTAATTTCATGAATTAGTGATTGCGTTGTTATCTATTATGGCTCAAAATCAATACTGCTATATGTCATTCTTGTGGTCATTCAATTATCTTACATTAAATTCAAATTTCAACAAACTAAAGATCATCTTAAACAGTACTCAGAACGTCATCTTATTTAAAGAAATGATGAAAAACATTTTTTAATTGTTAGGTAATACAAGCATACTATTAATCGACAAAATAGGAGAGCATATTAACAATTGTTTAACTGTTGAAGAGTTTGACAAACTATTCAGTCGTAAATTATTTATTTACTATTATTTCGTTATATTATTCTTTTGCACATTGTTTGCGACGAGTTATGGATTTCCAATCACTAATTATTTTATTTATTTTGCGATTTATTCAATATTAGCATTGATTATAATAGTAACAGTTAGAATCAATGTAGCCATTTCGTCATTATCAACAGCAGCGCACTCTTCATTTCTGTTATTAAACTCTGTTTTTGTATGAAACTCAAAACAGATTTCAATAAAACATAGAATCAAACCACTTTTGTTACGGTAATCAAAAGACTTTCTTCACCAAAAACCTGGTTTCACTTGCTATTATACTATTGTTTTTGATAATTACGTATTATTGCTAATTAATGATAAACAAGTTTTTTTATGTTTTATGTTTTATACTTATACTTAATTTAATGAAACGCGTTCAATAGTATAATACTTAGAAAAACATACGTCTTTGTAATATTTGCTCAAAAATTAATTGAAAATTAATAAGTAACTTAAAAAATGAAATTCATATCGGTCTTCATATATAATTGTTATTAGCTATTAGTTACTTCAAATACTGAAGCTAATTTACGAGTTTTATATGTTTGTAATTATTAAACCATCAAAGCTTCAAATATAAAATTGAAACTACACTAATAAAAATCATTCATTTTGCTTTATTTGCGTTTAATAATGTTTGATGTTTATTCATTTTAATCACTTTATATGTTTTGTTCTTAATATTAAGTAAGTAAAAAGAATACAGTATTTGACAAAATGTTGTCTAGAACAGCCACAAAAATAAAATTAAAGTTTATTATTTAAACAGATAGCAGCATATTCTCAATAATAAGTTGTAATTTTTTTCATAAACTGAGAAATTATTTCTGTCTGAAAAGTTATTTTGCATTTTATAAATTTATATACAGACACTTTTAAGAGATATTTTGTTCAGCACTCTGAACCTTTTCAATCCAAATGAACATTATGTTTAAAGTTAGTTACAGTCGTGAGAGATGTTTTGCGTAATATGAGTCCAACATATGGTCAGTTATGCAGTTTAAAGTTTTAGAGTTAACTTCTTAGAAGTAAAACTATTTATTTATTTATAAAACTATTTCTTTGGCTGTATAATGTAAGCTCTGACACAAAAATAAATAAACAAATAGTTTTACTTCAAAGAAGTTAACTCTAAAACTTTAAACTGCATAACTGACATGGCTTAAATGTTTGGAAGTTAGTTAAACGGTTAGAAAAATTTAATATAAAGTTATTTAAAACTCATACCATCTTGATTTTGACAAATATTGCTTAAGAGAGAATGTTGTTCCAAAAATTTCAAGAGTCAAACCAATGGTAAAACTATTTATTTATTTATTTGTCAGAGATTACATTAAAGAACCGGCTTTATTATGACAGCCGGAACTGTTAGAAAGTAAAAATAATTTTATATTTATTTAATTTATTTATTACATAAGCGGAGGTATGTTGAGGAGGTTTATTAGTCTAAGCCCAATTAGTTTATTAGTCAGTAACAAACCGCTGTTTGGTAGAACTAAATCTTGCCAGAAATGTGTATTAAATACCGATAACGCTAAACAAGTTTCTATAAAAATATAACCACATTATAGAAATATTATAAAAACACTTAACTTTTAAATACTTTAAAATAACAAATTCAAAATGCATAGAAACAAATTAATAAGTTCTTTTAGCGCAAATTAAAATGAAAGTAATTCTAATTCACTAAACTAATGTATATAACTATTTACTTAAAAAATATTTTTTTAAAGTGAGCACTTTATATTGGTCGTACTATTTTAATTTATATCTTATAAATGATTGTTCTTACCTTTAACTAATTGATATCATCACCATTTTTCCATTCATGAAAACTAATACTTAAATCGCGTAAAGTTTTACCGCATAAAAGAGGAAGTTTGATGCAAACATATGTAAGAAAACGATTTATTTCCAAAGCGATACTTTTTAATAAACCTTAAACGATTAAAAAATTATTTTATGTTATCTTAAAAGCTAATAACAGGCTTAATAATGAAATAATAATAATTTATAAATTTATAGTTACTATATAAAGAATAAAAATCAGTTAAATTGAAGGTATTTATAGTGTGGGTGTTACAAAAAAAGTTACTCCCTCCCAGGAAATTTATTAAAGTTTGGCCGCATAAAAAAATGAACAATAAGCAACTTAATTTTTTTAATGTTTTTTTGACGGGTTGGAGAAAAAATATCGTTTGAATCCTTGTAGTTCGACACTCTACCGAAACATTATGGGACATAATGTTTATAATTAAATGACAAATAAAATTATTTAAATGATTGCTAGTTTCGAAAGTTTTCATGTAAATAAATAGATTAGATTTCATCATTTTAATTATACTTAGAAAAATAAACTTACCATTAATTTTATTTATAACTGTACAAATAAATAATAAAACATGATTTAATATAATAATTGATCGAAAATAATTTGATTGATTAAATAAGTCTTTAACAGAATAAATGGATACACCAAAACATATTCCATAAAGTCCTCCGATATAACTGAATAAACTATCAAATGTTAATAATTCGGTTTCCATATAAACAAATAATGTTTTCGATACATCCAAGCAATACTCAATATTGTACGAACCTTTTGGTTCTTTTTGCAATATATGTGTATTAAAGAACATATCTTCGCGACAGTTTTTCGGACATTTTTGTTTGCATTTATAGTTTATATTATAATCTTGTGGTTTAAAACGACATATATTTGAATAATTTTCGTAAATATTCGTAAAACTTCCATAACTTATTCGAAATTTGCATCTATATTTTCTCTGATCATATCTATTTGCACAATTTTTTAAACAATGTTCATATGATTTTGAATTAAAGTATTTTAAACTATTTTTATAACTATTGCATTCAGATTTATATGGAAATCCTAAATATGTTTTTGATATTAAAGAGAATAATGCATAAAACTCTGACTCTACAAAAACACCTCTTTCCCAAAAATTCATAATTGGCATAAAATGATTAAGAGAACTATGCATTAACACATAATACGTGTTTTTGAATGGCAGAATATTGTTGATTGAAATTTCCAATAATTTTCTATTAACAGATAGTTTTGCAAACATAGGTTGATAACTATTTTTTTCTGTTAAAGTGAATGTTACACATTTAGAAATAAACATTCTATCTTCATATCTAATAATTCCGTAACCAAACGTTGGTTTAAAATTATTTAATAAATTAGTTCCAAACGCATTGATTTCAGTATTGTTATGACCGAAATATGTTGCATTCACAAATTTTTTAATGAAATAATGATTATATTGATATAATACCAATCTTTTCAATGTTAGATTTTTGTTGTAATTGAATATAAATTGCCATTCATTTGTGTATTTATGCAAATCAATATTTTTCTTATATTTTCGAATGAAAACTTTAAATAAATGTTCATAATTATCAGTAAAAGCTATTGTAAATGCAGGAACAGGTATTTCATCAATATTGGCGTATTTTACTAATATTTTGAAATCGCTATCAAATTTTAAGTAACAATAAATTGCGACCAATGAATGAATTATTAAATATGATGTAAATATGGAAAATACTAAAAACTAGGTTAAAGCGTTAATAGCTAATTAGTTATAGTACTTACCATGGTTTATGCAACTATAAGTATGTATTATAAGTAGGGCAGAGAAAATCGTTAGAAAAAAAGGTGCAAAATCATTTTAAAAAATTCGTTTGAAAAATTTTAATATTTAGTTAGAAAAATGAATTATTGTAAATAATTTCATTAACATGCATTTCATTAACATGAACTCATAGATAAACGAATAATCGCGTATAAATTATGTCCAATAAAACTAAAATGTGTTAAAAATTTAGGTTAGGGTGTCGAACTATTAACACCTCGGATTTGGCAAAGTAGGGTATTTTTGGAATCCATGTGTCAAGGGTAATCAAAAATTATATGGAAAATTTTGGGTATTCGGCGGTTCGACCACAAAATCAAATTTCCGAGTTGGTCGTTTTTGGGGTTTTTGGGTGATCCCAATCTCCAAAACTTATATATGGGTTATTATTAGATAGGTATTGACTAGACCTATCCAAACAAACAAAAACCTATTCCGAAACGGGCAAAATCCAAAATTATTTCCTATATTTTCGGACTCATCTTGAATTAGGGATTCTAAAAATACTCAATTTTGCTAAATACCAGGGGTGATCAATTCAACACTCTTACCAATTAAGTAAATCCATAAACAAAAACACTTCGTTTTTTATCCATCAAAAAATATTGTTATTGTTTGCTATAGTAAAGAGTTTGCGCACTTAATGTTACATATTAACGAAATGCATGTTAATGAAACGCTTTATAATACAACTTTATCATGTAATACTTTATATTTTGTCTTCAGTAAAACTCTTACTAATTTCTCTAAAAAATGCTTTATATTTCGAAAAAAAGATCTTTCAGCATCAAACGGAACTTACTTGCAAAATTCAAGCCTAATTTTATCCTCCAAACTAACATTTTTTGAAGTAAATGAAACAAAATCTGGATTTTTTCTAAATAGTTATTTAAATTTAATAACATAATTAGTACCATTTATTACAGGTTGTCCCAGAGTTTGCCGGTCTTGGGGAATGTTACTTTCCGTCTTCTAAATTTTAGGGGGAGTCAAACTACTGGATTTAAGCGACAATTTTTCTGATATCGGATAAAAAAACATGAAAAAAACTTCCTCCCATAGAGATGTCATTTCTCATTTTTTAGGTAGGAGGGTCAACTTTTTGAGAAATCATGGGGGTGGTGGCCCCCCAACCCCTCTGGGACACCCTGATTTATTAAATTTTTTTTTAAAAATGAAAAACCGTTCAATTCGTTTGATTCGTTTACTTAAAATTTTTCAATTGGGATGTTAATATGTTTAATTAGTCTTTATATATTATAACTATTTTGTTCAATCTTTAATTAACGATTTTCACTGCCTTAATTATAAGATTTAAATAATTTTATAGTACAAAAAATGTTTTATAACTATCTGATCAATTATTTTGCATTTTTTTGTTTTGTTCGGACAGCTTTTAGTAAATAATTCGTACAGCAATCTTGACATTCTGGCACAATTAGTTAACTTACTGATTATATCCATTTAGGATTGAGAAAGCTAAGATTGCATCGACAAATTACTTCCTTAAATCTGTGATCGAAAACAACAAAGAAACGCATTATTACTTACTTTAAATAATTGTCTAAATTTTTCGTTAACTAAATAAAACCAAAATATTTTGATAAAACCAAAGAATTTAATTTTCTCGAATGCTTTAATAAAGATTAACTTTGATATCAAAAAATATGACGCCAACAAAAGTTTATTTCTAATTTGATAGAAATATATTCCATTCCATAAACTAATTAAACCTCCAATACCAGTAAAATATTGTTCGAACAACATTAATGGATTATATGTATAAATTGTATAATGAAAGTCTTTCACAAGAAATCTTATAATGCCAAATTCCTTAAATTAAATGTTACAAATTTACTTTTTAAGTGCCTACTATCAAGACCCGACTAAACTAAACGATCTATATTGTTGCTAATGAATAAAAATAAATAACAAAATATAAGCACCTTTTAATTCATTTACTAAGAGTACATTTCGTTCAATATAGTTTGGACTGGAGTAGCGGGCAAACCATTATTAGAAACAATTAATATTAATTTCATCTTCTCAATATTAATTATTGTTTAACTCTCCGAGACTAAGCGACTTTGCTAACTTATTATCTATTAACCACATATTTCTAAGAATATTTACTTAATTTGTACATTGTATACGCCCAAAAAGCGCATTCGAATTTTTCATTCTCGAAGTATATCGTATTTCTGATTATGTGTCTCTAATAACTAGAGTTTTGACTAAAACATAGGCTAACTTTTACTTTTCTAAGACTTGGGCTCAGAGAATTTAAAGTAGTTTTTCTAAGAATAAACAATTTTAAATCAGTGAGTTAAATAAATAATGTTCACCTACTTTATAATAATTTTAGTTAATCTTATCGTAGCTTACCGTATGTATGTATTGATCTTTATCTAATATATAATAATCTTCATTACATTTTATTGAACATCTCTGTTTACAAATCTTTGTAATTAATAGTTTATCAAATTTTATTGATTTATTGCAAAAAATGTAATTATTCGTTGTATTATCATTTAATATCAAAATAATTGATGAGTTAAATTCTGGAATACATTTATATGTGTTATAATAATATTCTATTAAACACTCATTTAT
>JAQIXJ010003299.1:0-13149 GCA_034700185.1 Phthiracarus laevigatus
AAGCTCCATAAATTTTTAAATGAAATGATATTATGATGTTTTAATAATGGGATAAAATGGGCAGTCAAAAGTTAAAATCAGATATTATTTTGCGTCAAAAGTTTTCGATTAATTTCCGGTACAAAGTTTTTAAGCGAAACTTGGAAGACAATTACATTTACGGTATTAAATAATATGCGTGACAAAAATTTCCAAGTTATTAGATCAAACTTCTAAAAAATTATAAGAAATTATTTTGAATTAAAATTTTGTATAAAACTTGATTAAATACTTGAATTTGTGCACTTAAAATAAGCGGCATCAAAATTACAAGGACAAACGTTTTATTTACATTATTTTAATGCTGCTAATTCGGTTCAACAAAGTTTTGAACTAATCCGAACTGTAACCAAGAGTAAAAAAATTCAATCATATATTTTAGGAAAACGGTTAACGCAAGCATATGTGTAGACGGAAGAAATCTAGTCAAAAACCTTCAAAACATGAATTTTAAAATTTTTATTCTTCAACGAAACTTGCAATCGTCAAAAAAGTTAATAAATAAAAGTAGAGAAAACGCCAAACTATTTCAGATGCAATAAGGATATATTTGAATAAATAACATGCAGTTTATGACACTCTGTATAATTGACAGCTGCCATAAAAACTATTTTGGCTGCGAAATACTGCTAAGAAAATGCATATTAATCATACAGCGCCCGATTAAGTTTCGTTAATGAATATTATCGCGTCATATACTCGAATCTCGCGTTTTAAGATTATTTTGGCAAAAATTTCGCGCATAGAAACTGTCGGACGAGGTGTCATCGCTGATAGCGAACGCATATTAAAGGGTAGAAAACATCATTCGTAAATACACGGCTACATAAACACAAACAGCGTCTAGACTTTAGACATTACTCTCGATTAAAGGTTTGTCTTTTAATCAAACGTTTCTCGAGAGTAAAATAATAATTATCATTTAGAGTGCGCATAGATAGGCATAAATGATTAACAGGCGTAATCATAAATGCGCTTTGTTTAGCAAGACGTTAATGTCTCCGCATTATTCGCAATGCGTATTAGCGATAAGGAAAACGTATAACGTAATCCTAATACATAATAATAATAATAATTTCCTTACACTCGTCAAGATTAGCCGAAATTAGTTTATGCGAAAAATGGAGATTAATATTCGTATAATTTTCCGCTTCGCTAAGCAATAACTCGTTGAGATAGCGTCGCGAAACCGATAAGATAAACTGATCGCTTCTCCCATAGGGTAGCACACGCTTACTGCCGTCCAAGTCATGTATTAGGCGTCCCTTCATCTTTATCGCGTACTTCTCCATAACCTCGTCCTCTAGACCTAATGATCGTAATGCGCTTCTTCCTCTTTCGGACAGCGCTAAGTTAATTGACTTTCCGGGCACGACTTTCTGTGTGCGCGGATCTTCACGCATCTCAAACACGTCGACCTTTTTTTTATGAACGATAGTAAAGTTTAGTTGACTGATACGAAACTTTTTTGTTTAGGATGGATAATAATCAACTGATTTTCTAACAATAAAACCGGTATTGATTAAAAGTTTTTTAGTATTTCTTGTCTATTAGTCGCAGCCTAGTGATTGCTTATCGTTTTTGGAATATTATAACTTGTATATTATATTATCCTACTCTAATCAGCTTTTCTACTCTCTCTAGAGTCAAATAAATGGTATATCTGTCAATCATATGTAAAGCGAATTTTTATTGACATTAAAAATTATCGCTTTTTATTAAATAAACCAGTTTAAAAAAACTAATTTCGGTTTGTATAATCACATTTTCCGCAATAACGCGATGTCCTTAAACATACCTGATTTTATTTTTGCTAATTTAATGATACATATAAATAAAATATCAGCGCTGTGTTAAGCAAAAAAACTGATCTTTTTAGATCCACCTTTAGTTTTGACAAGCGTTCGGTAAAAAAACTTATAGGAATACACAATTTGATTTTTTTTAATTTTTTAAAAAACTATATCGCTAAAAGCAAAAATTTTTGTTACCTGATATCCTTTTCTCGCTAAGAAACACGATGCCATTGATCCCACCTGTAAAAGTAATAAATGGTATGCAGTAAGGAAGTTGTAAAATACAAAACCATTCTTATTTTCAAAAGGGAAAAAATTATTAATATCAGGTAACAACAAACAACAATTCCCTAAAACCCTGAGACTAATTTTTGGTAATAAAACAGGAAAAAAATCCGTTTCGCATTTCCAAATAATAGGTAATAAAATTTTTTTATTCGAAAACTTTCTTTTGCTAAAACGTAAATTTTTCGGTAAAATTTTTCATTAGTTTTTTACTCCAATTCCCCGTGAAATGACTAACATATGCGCAAAATCAATAGAAAAAGTTATTCAAGAGCCACTCTAACTGAAATTTTTTTGCAAATCAATAAGTAGAAGCAACTAACTATTCAAAAAGACACACTGTGTGAGTGTGTTACGGTACAAATATATATATATTTTAGCCTTGAGTTTATTAATTAAAATTGATTATTATTTCACGGTTCGAAACAGTATTAAAAAAACTACTTTTATCGATAGTTATACTATGTATGTTTTGCGGCGCACCGCACTTCAACTCGATTAGAGTGCGCTTAGGACTTCATCCGAAATTAATTAGTTCTAAGTGATCACACACTTGACCCCCCACTTCACCCCAACCACCCATAAAAAATAATAATAGTTTTGCGTTTTTGGTTGCTTACCAGTCCTCCGCCAATAACCGCAATGTTTTTCATGTTATCCAATTTCGCTATTAATCAATAATAGAAAAAAATTTAATATAAATGCAGTATAATGCTAACGCGTTAGACGTTTAGAAACAAGTACTGCTAGAGTAGAGAAAAAGTTTTTCTTTCGAGTTGTTTTTTTCATTTAATATTGATAGAAAAAAATTCAAGGCACAAACTTAAATGTAAATTTAATGACTCACACCATACACACACACTCAACGAGAAAAAAAGTAGCAGTAAATGTTAACGCAATAATAATAGAAGAAAAGCGAAAAACAGTGAAAAATAACATAAATAACAAGATAAATATTCAACAGTTCGGGAGAATACCAGCGAGTTTTCTCGCCTTCAACACACACACGCAAAAACATATATCATCATTCTATACTGGGTATATATAACACACGCACACACACGTACGGAGTATACTAACATTCTGTTGATGGCATTCTCCGCATTAAAATGTTAATTCAAGGCCAGTTCATCGATTTTTGTTTATTAGTGTTATAAACTTTTTCGAGTTATTATTAAACTCTGTTCACCACTTGGCAACAAGTAATTTTTCGCAATACCGTTCTATACACGCGAGAGAGAGAGAGAGAGAGAGAGAGAGAGAGACCAGGACTCTGTTTACTATTGGAGATTTTCAGATAGAGATAGTAATATGAGATGATGAGGTGATCGACGACTTGTTTTGATTCACAGCAGCAATCTATTATAATATATTTTTTACTTATGCTCCTTTCTTTTCGTTGTCTCTTTACATAAATTTGATATACGGTATATTTACTTCGAAAACGCACAATTATTATATCGACACTTTGCAATTCTAAATAACAGAATATGTTTTGAATCACTTTCGGGTAATTGACGCGTAAAAACTTTTTGTGAAAACGAGTGTCAGTCAATACTTTCTTTTAATTTAAAATAAACCACTTTTGTGTTTCGTTCACAGTTTTTATCGTTGAAACACACACACCATTGACGTTGTATTTCGATAATTTATTGATTAATTTCCAGCTAATAGCGGCTGATCTTTTTTTCTAGCATGTAATTTTTGCAACACGCGTTTGATTGCGAAGAACGACCTTTTGTTGGCAAAGTTTTTATCACTATGTGTGTGTGTGTGTGATACTTCTTTTTTTTTTGTTGGCATTCGTTTCGTCAAAAAAAGAAATTAAAATAAAAAACTATTTTTTAAGCAGCCAACAGTCAACGGATTTCGAAATATGTTTTTTTTTAATAAATAGGTTAGCGATCGTTAACAATTAACAATTATACTTATTTCCTCCGTTACGCGAACACAATTTAGAAAAACCAGTTTCAATGAATCTATCGATAATTGACATCTTTATTAAATATTAAACTGGCATATTTCATGCTTTTAATGTTCGAAGTTCGATCCTCTAGTTTATGTTATATATTAGGTGGAATATAGATAATTGTTGCTCTGGACTTATTGTAAACAATTAATGATAATCTCGATAATACTTAATCAAACAAAGACTTTTTCAATGGGACAAACTGACAAAAAGCTGGGATATCCCAAGCGAAAGAAGGGGTCTATTGATCTAGAAATTTAGAAAAAGCCTTTATAGCTATTCAATTGATTGGGGGAAATATATTGTTCTTTGTAAAACGTTCATTGTTATGATCCCTTGAAAAAGATCGCGAAAACGCATTTTTTATTGTGTAAAAAATAACACATATCTATGTATCCAAATATTGTATCTATGCATACAATAAGTCCAGAGTTTTGTAAAACTTGGATTTTTACGAGACATATACTATAAAAAATGTATAATATGTACTTAAAAAACGAAAGTGTGTCATATTTTTACCAATTATTCGAATATAGTTTATCGACCCTAAATATTGTATCTAAATGTAAAAACGAGAATATTTTCCCGATTTAATTTCTATAATTTATTCGCCAGCGTTGCTTATCGTGCAAACTTCGAGCGTTTTATTTCTTGTATAACTCTTTTTTCTTTAATATCTAACCCTACGTTGCAATAAACTGTTAGCGCAAAAAAAATGTTATTACAAAACAAGTTTAATGTTGTATAACAAAATTTTTGAGCGATAATTGCAATGTGTTATTCAGTTCCTCAATGATTATTGTTAATCCCAAACACAATGATAACTCCTTTTTTCTTATTTTTAAACAAAATATAAAAATTGAATTGAGTTTTGTTAGAGTTCAAGAGAATTTTAAATTAATATTTTTTACGGAAAATCGACCTTTATTAGAATAAAATACATTAAAATACAGTATAACTAGTGGATATTAAGAAGTCGGACTCACAGCTTTAATTTAGCTCTACAATTATTTCTAAAAATTGTTTATATGCAATTTTTTTAAGAACCCATTTTATATCACTCTCGTAATCAACTTATTTTTTTAATTAATTTTATTTAAAAGGTTTTCTTTTTATAAATCTCATTTTATTTTAAGATAATTTTTTTTCTTCGTACATAACTCTCTAATAAATTAATCGCTATAAGTTTATATATATATAAATAGCATATATAATTAGTCATATAAAAAATATTTAAAGATTAGTTCAAAATAAGTTTGAAATCATAAAAAAAAGATTTAATTATAAAGTTATAAATATTTCAATCACACATTCAATCATTTCAGATACAACTTCTTGTTTCGGCTAAAAATAAACTTAGCAATTAATGAAAAAAATTAAGATTAATCAATCAGATCTAAAATGTGAATGAATGCTGATATGTCTGCGGTGGCTGATGGCTAATTTGTTGCCTAAGATCGAAGTTACCGTAACGGTTCTCGTTGTCTCGAGCGGAACTAGTTTGCGGAGCGTTAAGTGGGGTCAAGTATTTTTCCGGTATTAGCGGCTGTAGATTTACCCGATCGGGTGCCGATTGAAAAGTAATTGGTTGATATGAGTGTCGCGGTGGCGATGGCTGATAACTTGCTTGTTGCGGCTCATTTGAATCGAACGCAAGTGATTTAGTTATATCATAATTCTGAGGCGAATAACTCGATTTCGGTACTTCGATGCGTTGCGGTTGAGCCGAGGAATATGAGTCCTCATTTTTTGGTTGATCGTAGTTTTGTGGCTGATATGGGGAGAAAGAGCTATATGGTTGTGGATCATAACTTTGCGATTGGCTGGGAGAATACGAGCTGTAAGTCTTTGGGTGTTCGTAGCTTTGTGGTTCAGCGGATAGCATTGAGCTCAATGGTCCCCGATGTTGGTAACTCTGCTGTTCAGATCGTGGCCGCTGGTAGTTTTGAACGGAAAAAAATCCTGGCTGCGACACTTCGAATTTTTGTCTCTGCGGCTGTTGATAGGACTGAAGGCTCTGGAAATTTCCGTTATTTTGCTCTAATTGGAAATACTGCCTTTGCTGGGTATTGCCATCGTATTGCTGTCTCGATGGCTGCTGAACAGGTCTGGTCTCAGGGATTGCGGGCTGATATGAGCCGTCATCTTCAGCTTGGAAGCTAAAAGGCGAGTACGAGTCTGACTTGGATGGAGCATACGAGTCTGATTTGTATGGCGCATACGACTCTGATTTGGATGGAGCATACGAGTCTGCTTTGGATGGCGCGTTCGGTGTCTGCGTGTGGTATATCGAAACTATCGGTTCGCTCTATCAGTTTAGGCATTTAAACAGCATAATTAGCGTATTTTTGTTTTGAAAAAGTGTTTATTAATCGCTTACGTTTTGTTTATTTCCTGTACCCTGGCTTATCGACGATTTAAACTGATACTGTGGACCATACGATACACGCTAATTAAATAGATAAATACATGTTTACGGCATGCGTTTTAACGTAATTACTAGAATTTAAGGTAACCTCTGGTGTGTGTCGTAAACGTTTTACGGCAGCATTGGTATAATATTTCTATGTATCTTTTAATTTATTTTTTGCATCAGTGTTTAAACTTAAAATTATAATGTAATTGGTAAGCGATAGAGAGAAAAAAAACGTTGACAACAAAATTAAAACCAAATAAGGTTAGCATAAATCATGCTTGCATTGTTCTCAAAAAAATGTAATTTAGTTATTTTCTCAAACATTATAAAAAGTTTTAAAAAATGAAAACAATATATTAAGGAATACTAATTGTTGCGTTAAAAAACGATTTTTTTATGTAAATCAAGTTTTTAAACGATTATTATTTTTTTAGGAAAGAAAATCCTATCCGAATGAATTCACAAAGAACACCCTAATTATAGTAGTAGTTATCTCACCTTTTTTTGTAAAACTTTTTTTTTGTTGCCAATCGTTTCCACCTATGTTTTACTTTTTTCACATAATTTTCTATTTAATCTCTCATGAAATTACGGTATTATCAGTATAACATTTTACTTGTTTTTTCCACATTCACTTATCATTTTAGTACAAAGAAAAAATTGCATAATATCCGGAAGAGAGTATATTGCAAAATACCTGTTTTGTTCATTCTTAAAAGAATAATAAACCACCACGAAAACAACAAATCTGAATAATTAAAAGATAGCGAGCGAATGCGAAAATCAGATAATATTTGCTAGCAATATTCAAAATACGGTTACGTAACACAATTGTTGTTATTCAAATGTTCTACGCACACACGTTTGTATGAGTTGGGGATAGCATATGTCACGTACGCAAAAAATGGCTAGATTTACGATATTTAATAGATGATATGTGGCATGCGATTACGATATTACACAATAATATAATAATGTACGGTGTGTTGAATAAATCTGTCAGATGCGAGTGTGTATGAAATATTAAATTTTTATTAAATAAATAATATTTAGTATACGCGCAGTGTGATGTGATTAGGATTTTTTTTATTAAATGATAAGTAAAATGATTGAGTGATTGTCAATATATATGAAGATTCCTTATAAAAATAAGTTTATTGAGAAATAGGTATTTTAATAAATATTTTTTGAATTTTCAACTATTTTAATGCTTTTCAAACCAATTGGTCTAACTTTTGTTATATCTACGTTAAAAATCAAGACTTCAATTGTGATTTTAAACACAAATAAATTCATAAAAACCATGTAATTCAAAAAAAGTTTTTTAAAACCGACATTAAAGTCAAATTTATTACGGTGATGATAACTGGTAAAGAAAGAATAAGCGGAAATTATTAGATTTTAATTTTGTATTTTTTATTCTAAAAATCTCGATTCAGGTCAAATTTTTTGCAAAAAAACAGTCAGGTAATTTAATGCCCACTCAATCTTCAAAAATTGAAAAATATGAAAAGTATGAAAATAAACATTGATAGACACCTTATTGAACTGTCAGTAGTGAACATATAATTTGATATAATTTTGTCAATTTTTTAAATTAAATATCAAAATATTTATAATAGCCATAATTTTTTAGTTAATTATAATACTTCCAAGAATTTATTAGAGTCGTTTGTAGTGTATAATTCACTGTCTATTTAATGTTTTATTCATTAAATGTATTATCTTTAAATATGTATTTTAAAAAACAACCATAAATTTTGTATTTTGAGTATTTTGAAAAGCAATAGCTATAACTTGTTATGCGTAGGCTTTTTTTTATAAAAGACTAATGAAAGCAGATCGGCATTAAAGTGAGATACTGTCTCTAAAGTATTGAAATCAACAAAAACGTCGTTTACATAATTCGGCATATTATTTGTGAATTACAAGTTTAAAATTCTAAATGTTCGATAATAGAAAAAGAATATTCGCTTACCACTTATATAAATATCGTCTTATTTACTCAACGTGTTATTATTAAATTATTTGTTTTAGCTGTTTTAAAATAGCTAGAAAAAAGCGTATTCACTGGTAAACTGTATAAAATAAAAAACCTAAATTTTAGTTGTGAATTCAAAAAATCTAATTTGCGATCTATTAGTTTTTAAAATAGATTTATAAATGTGCCCATTATTAAATATTAGGCAAATTTTCCCCAAACAATTTAGATTTTCGGAAATGTTTTTCGCTAATAATTAAATCTAAAGTTCATTTGATTCTTAAGTCATAGTGTACTTGTTGGCGGTATACATCAATGATCCGTTTCAATTAGAATGATCAAAGAAAGTGAGCTAACGAAACATTCATAGTAAGCTCACTTTCTAGTACTCAAAGAATCTCAAGTTTATGTGCTAAGTTGAAAAGCTAATTAAATACTAACATTTTCATCAAATCCTTTTATTAATATAAGAAAACGGTGAAATCTCTCAATAATTGTATGACTGCGGATAGAAGGACATGATCAAATCTATAAGCTCGACTTTCTACTAATTGAGCTAAAAAATAGTAATTTCAAGTCCTCTCATATTGTGTCGCATTTCAGATAAACACTCAACACAAAAAAAATACGATTTAGCTTTTCGAAATCGAAACCTTATTTCTAACACTTATGCTGTCAAAACGAAAAAATAATTACTTACTTCATCGTTAACAATGCGTCCCTCCGCTGATGATGATGGATGAGCGACATTGTTAAGCGCGTACGAGAAGCCGCTATTATCGCTATTATGCATAACGTCTAGCGAACCGCTACCACCAATCTTCTGCGAGTACGACGGCGACAGTACACCCAATCCAATCGAAAACGGAGATTTCATCGTCTCTCTTCTTTGGTTATTAGAACTTTGAGCGCTTGTCAGCGTTAGCGTAATTGCCAAACAGAAACCGATTATGTTTTGCATCGTTTTTTTACGAGTATTATACGACAATATATATATATATAAATATAAAAAATAATTCTTTTATTCCCTCACGCAATACAGTATTGGGAAAAAATTTTCCAACAAATTTTTTCGTCAAAGAGTTATCGCAGCACTGCTTCGTTCGTGTATAAAGCGAAGAAAAACTTTTCTAAATAACACTTTTGCAGAAACAGACAAAAAAGTTTTGGCTGCGTGCACTTATATATGGGAAGTTTTATCGTTTTTCCCCTCAATTTCGAAAATAGCTGTAATTTATTTTTTTTTTATCATAATCGGCCACTGATTGTGGAGCGGAATATATCCATTGGACGCATAAATTTCGACAGTGACGTAACAGAGTGTTTGACAACACGTTTTGCCAAATAGTGATTTACTTAACTAGAGCTCCAATGAGTTGAGCAAAAAAAACGAAAAGCGCTCGTAAAAAACCAAGAAAAGAGTGAATTTTTGTTTTGCTGCTCTTAAAATCTTTAAGAAAAATAGAAAAGAAACAACAATAGTAATAAACCTGTTATTAGATTACTGTTTGGTGAATGTTAATGCACGACTACAGACAAATATGAAAATTATGGCAATATAGGTTGTCGAGCGCTTTATTGCCAGTACATTAAGATTATGGGGATTTTTTTTAAATTAAATTAATTATTAAAACAAATTTTATTTTAACTTTAATTTCCAAATTTTCCAATTAATATATTGGTTTAGTTTTCCGGCACACGAGTAATTTCGGGAACTAATTAAATTTTTTGTTGCAAATAAGATAACTATTATAACTTTTTAATCGTATTATGTATTTAATTTCACTTTAATTTAAATCTTAATTCTTGCTTATAATAATTAATCGAACAGAAACCAATAACTTTGACCTATGCGCTGGACATTTTCCAACATTTTTTTTGTAGCAACGGTTTTCTCATAAATTAAAATTTTGGTCTAATTGTGGTTCAGTTTACTGAATATAATTCCATCATTTGCAGTATAATTTTATTTAATTAAGCTAATAATAGTTTTAAAACAATCTTCTTAATTAATCTGTGTCTCTTATTTTTGAATATGAAATGATTAGATAGTACCAGATTTACTAACACGTGTAAGCTTAAGTGACTTATTACAGGAAAAGACTAATTTGCTAGATTATCATTCATATTATTTTTATTCGAAAAAATTGATTACAAATGAGATAAATAAAAAAAATGTAGATTAATTATGCCAAACGTGTTCGTAAATATAATAAAATGAATTCTTCATATTACCGGTACTCTAAAAAAATTATGCAAAAGAGCACATTTTGAAACGAATTCGAAATAAATAATTATTAAGGCAGGAATATTTATCTAATGTTCGCGTAATCGAGTTTAAATTACTCTTCATAATTTGGGTAGTAATGTATTTCAAACAAATTTACTTTCAAATTTTAATTGAATCCATAATTAAAAATATTTAAGGAAACTAAGTAAAACTGCTAAATAGACTAATTTGTAAAATTCTATTTTATCATAGCACGCAATAACTAATTATACAAACAAAAACATTAGCTAATTATGAACTCATTATGATTTTTTTTACCATATGAAAACTAACTGTGTGGCCAAAAAAATAGGTATTGGTTTAATAGCGTTTGTATAAAGTTTTAATATTAAGTTTTGTAAACTAGCATTATGGCAGGCAAAAACATGTAATCCTGTGCTTCAGTTTTTATTGCATATTAAAAAATTGACATTATATAATATGCAAATCCCTGCCAAATGTATATGTCTATTTGCGTTACGCACTAGTTTTATCTTTTATTCTGGCATTTGATGTTTTCATTTTACATCATTTATCTTACACTTTCCGCTGTTATTATTTGTTACAGTTTAATGTGCTTGTAAATGTGTGCTATTGTTTTAACCAAAAGTTATACAAATGATTAAAATTCGTTTTTTTTCTCCGCTAATGATAACAATTTTAAAATAGAAAGTTCAAGAGTATGATTTATTGAACTCATGTTTTGCATTTTTCTCACTTTTATAACCAAATTTATTTTTGGGTATTACTTTATTTACGATATTTTAATCCATTACATACAGCACATAAATATATTCCACTAAATTAACAGATAAACATGATGTTTATTTTATGTTCAAATTAGATGCCGAACTTAGCATTGAAAGTTTTTTTTAAAATTAGAGCGTACAGATAGATGTATACAAATAAAAGTTAAAATGTTATTTTTATGGTATTATTAACCCAGTGTATGCGTTTTAGTATGTAAGGATAAGATAAACATACGCATCACTTCGCAACAAATGTGCATAATTTAAACACCGACAGATGTTTATCAATAACTCATGCCTCGATACTCGATTTCTAATACTTTGAAACCGAAATCTTGAAGAATTTTAAGTTTAAAAATAAATTAATCATAATTTTTTTTTGATATCGAAACATCATCTAAAATTAGTGATTTAGCTGCAGTAAGCGCTTCAATACGATGCCCTTAAATGCTTGAATTATGAATTCATACCATAAAATTGTCCGCATTCCACCAGATTTTTACAACAATTATTCACTGATTCACATATTAAAACAAAGTTTAACCGATTCAGATTAATAATTAAATGATTACCCAAGAAATAACGTTGTTTAATTTAGAATTAATAGTTAGCTACTTTTGTTTTATTTCAACCATAACAGAAAATAGCAAATTTCTAACTTTTCTTTTTATAAATCGAGATAAGTCAAATCAAGCAAATAATTGCATTATTGATAAGCACGTACTACCACTTATGCTTATATTGTTAATGTATGTCGTGGCCAAACCTCCGGATTTCACCGGTACTCTTCCTGTATTTGCCTAAATACCAAGAATCCATATGGACGTCTAATTCTTCCTAATTAAAAATATTAGTCTATAGTGTTTTTTGTAATAAGCATATATCCAGTAATTGCATAACATGTGTATATTTTAATTTGATGATTAATTAATGACTATATTTATGAATTTTAGTGATTATATTTCTTAATTAATTATGCCCCAAAATGAGAGTATTTCCTTCTTTTTACCTCACATATTGACTAAAAAGTCGTACTTATGCATTTGCATATCTATTATGTACTTTCATCCATCCATATATGTTTGTAGTTTATATTAATAAAGGGATTTGGATCAAAGTTTAAATTGATGAGATTTGCGAACCTCCTCAAAAAATTATATTTAAATCGGAGCAACTTTATTCAGCGACAGATTAATATACAGAAATTTTTAAAATTTCTTTACTTAAAGACACTAAAGTACGGTAAGGTGGATTAATAAAAAAAGTCTGATTGAATATTAAATTCCATGTTAAAATATCTTAATCCTTATTTAAATAACCGTAAAATGTAATATCTTTTTAACATAATTACTATTTATAATGCTATTTTTGAAGGTTTTTGAAAGAATTTATGGCTATGCTAGTTTGGTATATAATTCTTGCTTTTTTGAGGCTCCAGTTTTTACTCTAATTTAATGTTTATGTTTTAAATATATTTAAATTATTCTGAATGTTTAATTCTAATTCACTAGAATTTCATTTAAAAAATAACTTACAGAATGAGAATGATATGTAAAAAATTTTCATTCATTAATTCTCAATTTTAAATAATTATTATATAATTAATGAATCGCAAAAAATAGGAGAAAAAAATGCGAAAAATTTT
>JAQIXJ010003300.1:0-13149 GCA_034700185.1 Phthiracarus laevigatus
TAAGTTATTGAGCGAGAAAGTAAGTGGGAAATGCAACAATAAAACAAGATATAACGGGCAAATAAAACAAAATAAAATTTTATACGAGTGGGTAACTTATAAAAGTTTATTTAAATAATAATTACATTTTAATGAATAAGATTTAGCCAATGAAATAGTGGAAACATTAAAGATTCAAGTCAGATACAAGCCGATCGAAAGAAGTACATTTTCAAATTTTTAAAACGCAATTCGATTTGGATATAACTTAATAAGTTTATATTAATTTTATTTTATGAAAATCACAACTATATCTTATATAGAAAATCACATCATTATTATAATTTAATAGTGTACTATTATCAGTTTAAGTTAAATTCGCATAATTAAAATTACGTTTTAATGACAAACTGGAAGCAGGAATGGAAAATTAATTTTTTGAAAGAAAACTTTTTGCACTTTTGAAGACAAATGTTTTGTATTTTAGTTTTATTTAATTTATACTGTTTCACGGAAATTTTTCGGACTTAAATATTTTGAAAAGAAAAGCGCGTTCCGATACAGATTTTTTTAAACCCCTACAGAAAACATCGGAGCCCGTGGGGTCACGAAAATCGGGGAACTTTTTCAAAGTCTAATAGGATTATGCTTATTACCAGATTAAACTAGTGGGGAGTCATAGTATAAAATATAAAAAATACTTTTTTGTTTATCTATATCTATGTCCGCAACAATGTAGTTCTGTGTCACGTTCTGTTCAAATACTTAAATAAGCAATTTTTTACAGATTACCTAATACTATTTAAAAATACAACAATTAAAGAACATTGTTGTATTGCGCGAGAAAAAGTAAAGTGGGAATTGTGACAATAAAACTATATTGTTGTGACCACTTGTTGATTGTATGATAATCGTAACAGAATTTGAATAATAATTAGTTTATCACAACTTGTTAATGAATGAATGATTTGATTATCTTCAGACACCCATACTTTAATATGTATGGAATCAATTTATGTATGAAGACTTAAACATTAAAATCACTTAAATCAATGATCAGTACTCATGAGTTATTACCACAATTTAAAACAATTTAATTTCAACAAATATTTCAATGTTAAATAATAATAAATTATGAGTTAATGTTAACTGTTTTAAGTCTAAACGTGAAGTGAATGTTTTCACTTTCAGGTAAGTATATTTTAAGTATAATAACTTATTACTAACATTAATATTATACTAATAAAATATGACTAATAATAATATTAAACTATTCAGTATATAACTATTGAGTAGATGTGTAAATGTGTGAATGTGTGACACATCAATATAACGGCCAAATGAAACAATAGCATACAATGTAGAAAAAGTTATACGCAAGGATAATAGTTTATTTAAATAAAACATTTTTTTTTTGAAAAATAGGATTTTTCTAATTTTCAGTGTCACACTGGGTTGTCCTTTAAGAAGCAAATAAAAACATATTCAATTTATTTCTCATTATTAAAATGTTTCCATCAATCGTTGCTCTTATAAATAGTTTCCCCGTTAGCATAGCAATCATCAATTCAATGTAAATCTTACAGAGAAGTATCATTTATGGGGCAAAATCCTCAAGCGTTGCTAATTTCAAACATTAACTAAGTGTTTCGTTTTTAATTAATTATTTATGCGAAGCATGATATACATTAAAATTGTCTTATGTAGTTTTATATTTTTTTATTAAAGCACGTAATAGAGCTAAAAGTTTTTCTAATCCTACAGCAACAGCAACAGCAACCTAACCTCTATTTTAGTTGAGAATATTTATTTTTATCTTATTTCTAGATTAAATTAGATTTAAAATAATTTTTCAAGTAAAGAATATCACATTAAAGAATAAATTAGAAAAATATTTTTATCAAAACTCACTGCCATTATTCAATAATTTTACTCCAGAAATAATTGGAAAAAAGATTCGATAACAAGTATTATCTCATCGAAAAAAAAACGCTTGAATGCATTTTGTTAATAAGGTTCGCTAAACCATTTTTCCAATACGTTTTTACCTCAAGTATTATTTGTACTTTTTTTCAAGCACTTTACAAAACTATTGTAACAATATTTATCTGAAAAAACATTTGGGTTTTATTCGTTTACAGATATAACAAAGATATTAAAAAACAAAGAAACGCGTAAATCTAGAAAAAACAGAATATAATTTTTCAATTTTAATTAGAAAGTTTATTTTTGTAAAGCTTCGCACTTTATTTTATTTTTTTTGTTGCATTAACATTTATTTGATTATTTTATTTTTAATGGCTCTTATATTAAGCGCAGGAAATTTTAAATTTAAATTCTTTTGAAGAATTTTGTTCTTATCGATGTTGCAGATTAGAGCTCCTTAATAATGGCATATCAATTCTAATGCGAAGTATGAATTAGTAGTTCCAAACAATTCGTGATTCATATTTAAATTTACTAATCCGTTTTACACGTAAAGATACAATTTCAATACAATATCTTTCTATTTTAATAAAAAATTTATCTAAATTGTATTAAAAATTACTTTAAATTGGAAATAAAGTATTATTAAATTTAAAAGCTTAAAATCTGTGTTAATTCAATTATCAAACGATTTTAATTTCGATTCTTTTGAAATATTAGGAAAACTAGCAATTTTCTCTAATTTTATTGGATACTAGAGAATCAAGCATAAATTAGATCTTCAAGACAAACCCATTTCTAACTCAACCAAAAAACTATGTTTATTCAATAAAGTCTTTTCATTAATTAAATTAAAGATAAAACATCAATAGCTTAGTTTAAATAAATAGAAACAAAATGAAATTGAGCTCTTCTTTTAAAGTGCTATTGAAACATACTTTTACTAAAGCATAATAAACAAGAACGACAGCTCAATTTTGATGAGAGATAACTTTTTAAGTATTTACGGTACACTTAGGCTTATGGATATATTTAATTGCAGGGTTTTTGCGGATATTCCGCTAAATGCATTAAACTGTTCTACTTATACCACGCCCACTGTTCCTCTCTGCGTAACATTTCTCTGCATTGGGCGGAATGGCAGCAAAAACCCTGTTTAATAGTTAGCTAATTGGTAGGAAGAGTCGACACTGTGAACTTACAGATGGAAGGACGGATATGAGCAAATCCGTGAGCTCTACATTTCTTAAAAAGCTTAATCACATTTGCAAGTTTAATATCACGGGATTAAGTTAATTAATGTACAACATTACTAATTAATGAGAAAAAGCGGCATAGAACGTAATATTTAATTAAAAAAATATTTTTTTGTTTTTATATTTTAATTCTTTTACTGTATGCATTTATATAGTATTTAAATGTGAAATTTTAAACTGATATGAGCATATTTATTCTTAATTCTAAATTATATTAAAGAAAAAACAAAAAAATAAGCTAAAAAATTTAAGAAAAAAATGACCAAGGATTTTATAAACTTTTATGCATTTACTGAGATTAAATTCAGCAAAATAACTTAAATAAAAAAATATTAGACAAAAACCCTAATTTTAATTTAATTGAATAGAAGGCTTAAAATTCCCCTTAAATTGATAAAATACTATCAGTTTAGTTGCAAGAATTTAACGGTTACCGATTAATTAATTAATGTTGGACATTAAAATTTTGTACAATTTTTACATCCGTTCGATTTTTTATGTAATGGTTTGTCTAATATTCTTAACTTTTCGCCATACAATCCCATTAATGGTCTATTTGTTAATAAGACAAAATTCCAGTTTAAACCCTTAAAAAATAAAATGTTCTTTTTAAAATTTATTTGCAATATCGAACAGTTTTCGAACCGTTCTTATATATAATTTCATATTCACGATTCTATTCACGTTTTTACACGTGAATTATAACGCAAAATAGCATAACATATAATCGATGGTCTTTTGTTAAAACAGAAACAATTGAATGCTTGCGTTAACTGAAAATAGCTGTTACTGCACCTTATTATAGAATTACTATATATTACTGTATTATAAATATACTAGTAATACCAATGATTCTTTAGAAGAAATTCACGAAATATATATATATTATATAATATAGCGTAATATATATTATACGAAATAATTTCATATAAAAGTTATAATGCGCTGTAACGTATTTCGAGTGCTTACAATCCGTCACCAATACTAATGAGATTTATGTGTAATATAGAAAAGTGTATTAAAATACAGTATATGCATAATTATATTAAGCATAACCATAATGTGAAAGTAGTGTAAGGTATAAGTTGTATCATTTATTCTTTTTAATTCAATTTCATAATTATTTTCGCAGACGACCTCTAAAATCTAAATTTTATTTTGCGTAAATGTGTTTTTTAAAAATATTTGTGATAAAATCGTCTGCAGAAACCTTATTATGCTTTTTATCGAAATTAATTTTAGTTCTTTGATATGACAAAACAAATTTACAGTTATGACGATTCTATGAATATTTTAGCGCATGCGAACGCAAAAAAGAAGTTCAAACATTAAATTGTTATACAAACTTTATAAACTAATAATTTTTATCTGTTTTTGTCAATAGAAATCATTTTTTGCTTTTCAATAGATAGACTATACCTATAGTTGACTGTTCCAATTGTTTTTGAAAATCAACATATTCAACACTTGCGAGTGCGGTTGTGAAATAATTTTTCAATAATTAAATTATAAACTGCAAAGTTTAAGTCAACCACAAAAATTTTTCAGAAACTCTCACTGGAAATTTGGAAGTTCTAGGACAGAAAATTTTGAAATTCTTAATTCTTAATTCTTAAATAAACGTTAAACTTTAATTTCAAATAATTTTTCGCTTATCGTTACTTCGCTTATCGCTGACATTCAGTTTTCGGAAATTATTTTGAAAATAATCAATAAGTTTTCCTTTTTCGCTCTAGAATTAAAAATCTAAAGAACTCATTATTCAACATTTACCTAGATTTCATTTGAAACATAAATAACACCCTTCTCAGGTCAGATATTTGAAACTAGCGTAAGGTTAAGCACTCTATTAATAAGCTTACTAGTCACTAAACAGTGACAAAAATTTAACGATTAACACAAATCTCTCAGTAAAATTAGACTTTTTTGTCAGTAATAATGGAAAATAATATTGAACTGGGCGATCGATAATATTGAACAAAATTAGATTATGAAAACAATTTCGTTTATTTTTTTAAAAATTGTTAATTGTTATTTAAAATTCTTTAATGTACCGTAGAATTATTTAGTCTCTTTAATAATATTTCTATTTTAATTGGTTTATTACCTGACAAATATCTATTAAGAATCTAATAAAAAATAATATTAAAATTTTTAACTTGCTTGATTTAATCCCAACCCCTTTTGGATTTAGGGGGTCTGTCTGTCTGTCTATGGGTAGCACTATATTAGTGTTTTTTTTTTGTAAAAATTTTGTCACGTGGCTTTTTTGAATATAAATGCGTTTAAAAACATATTTAAATGTATTCTACACAAGAGTATAATAACGGAATTTAATTCTACTTAAACCTACCATGGAAGTACTGGTATTATAGTATTATTATTATTATTTATTACAGAATAACAACAATCTCCGTTATCAAAATTAAATAAGGATATTCAATAACGATTGAAAATATTTAATTTTTCAAATCCATTACTACATCCAAGTAATCTTAAAATTATATTTTACTTTTTTAAGTCTGGAAAATTTAGAAAAAAATTGTAATAATAATGAAAAAGCTTTAAATGTGAATTTATAATACTATGCTATTATATAGTTTTATCATAAAATCACATTTCAGAAATGATTAGCAAAAAACGCTCATAAATGCAGATAATCATTGATGCATATAAAAAATTATCGAATATAATGAATGCAATTTAAATATAGAATGAATCGAATTATCTACGAAAATAAATTGCCTGTAATTACCTTTAAACTCACTACAAGTTAGCATTACTAAGGGCGTAACAATTCTTTAATAGTTATGAAGCAGTAGTGATATACTGCAGTGTATAACAAAATATCGTTTTATTAAGACAAACATTACGTATCAATAATGATTTTTAGCAATCAATTGCATGACGTGAAACTGTATTAAAAGTTTGTAAGCGTTGTGTAAAACAGATAATGTATTCGTAAAATATTTGCTAAAACGTCTATTTTGCTTCACTATATTTCATCGATTTATTTCTTTAATATTATTTGTGAGCAGATTTGCGAAATAAGATTACGTACAAAGCATAATTTATTTTTGACTCTACATAATGCAATGACAATTTTTTTAATTTGAAATTTTAAAAAAGATATTTTATGTTTTCAATTTTAAAATACTGATGCGTGTAAATTAACGCGTAGACGAATAATTAATAATTACGTATATAGTAAACTGCCATAATAACGGCCACAATACCGTGAAAGCCTGTGCATTAGTTTATGTAGTTTTAGGCGCTAAATGATAGTTGGTTTATGTATCTACTGTTTAATAGCAATTTAAGTTATTTTTAAAAAAGTGATTAATATCAATCAAATGTTGAGATGGCTACTATAACACAAAAACTGATTTTCACTTTCATTTTTATAATAATTTTATTGACCGAATAGTTATATGCATTGTCCTCACACCTGCACCCCTTAGGCTATGGTAGGAAGGTATTTGGTATGTTAGGCATTGGAAAAGTTTGGCGTCAATACTATTAAACTTAAAACAAAGTTTACATTTTGATGTATTTTTTTACTAGTATATAGATAAAGAATATTATGGAAAGTAAACTATTAAAGAATAATAAAAATTATTTAAAGAATTATCAGTAATAATGAAAAACAAGTATTTTTAGCTCACTTTTTATAGGTTTTCGCAATATGCATTCTTATGTCACAAATATATTAGTGTTTGAGTCAAGATGGCATAATGACAAATCTCTTTATTAATATAAGAAATAGGAGAAATCCCTTTATTAACATAAGACTGTGGACACACAGGCAGACAGACGGCAAAGCTCTACTTTTTTAAAAAAGTGAGCTAAAAAACCTAAACCTAAAAGTGCTAAAAATGAGGGAAAAGGAGATTATAAACGTGGCCTTCGGGATTCACTAATTGAGAAATTAATATTTGTATTAAATTAACAAAAAATCAGTTAAATTGAATTGTATAGACACTATTAGAATTCTAAATAAATAAATGCTTTTAGCTCTTTATAATTTTTTAGATAGGAAAGAGTACTAAACCCATTTCTGATTAAAATATTACTCTCAAATAGGAATAAATTCCTAAATACTTTGGGCAATCAAGAACTTTCACAAAAAAACATGTTGAAACAAGATTTGCACTATTATATAGCTACATTAGGTCAATTTCGATGAGTCTATATTTATTTAAATTTACAGACAAACGGACAATGTCAAAACCATAACCATTAGCCAAAAAGTGATCTAATAAATGTGGGAAATCTATTTTTATGTAGTTTATTTTGTAAGTAAAAATATTTTTCCAATATTCAAGAATTTTTTGAACCGCTTATATCCAGAATATTGACCAAGGGTTTTATAAAATATGTTTCGAATAAGTTTTGAGTGAGATGTGCTAATAAAAGTCTACACCGAGCAATTCGTTAAATAAGTGCTGGTTTAATTAAATAATAATTTTAATTTTAAATAACACTTCTTTTCAAACAATAAAAATCATTTAAATTCACCCAAAATAAATCATAAGCTTTTGAGATAAATTACTTTTTATGAATCAACAAAAATTCTAAAAAATTTGTTTACATTGCGGATAGCTTTGCTATAACTATAATACTCGTTATTTTTAAAATAACATCTCAAAGCTAATTAAAAAATTCTCTACAAATTCTTCGATAGATTTAAGGATTACGAAGAGCAATTCGGGTACACATGTAAATTTTTTAAATTTTGAATAATTTCCCAGAGATATGGTCGGTAAATAACATGTTAAATTATGGCCAGAAGTTATCAGGTAAAATTTACAATTATTTCTATTTTTCAAATTTTTGTATAAAAATAGATTCTTAATTGTTGTTGAACTAGAGATAGAATTTTACAATAAATATTTTAAATGTATTGTAGAGGTTGAAAATGGGTCCCGTGGAAAGCGAGAGGGAGTGGGAATGAAGCCAAACTTTGCGGGATGGGAGGGAATGGGATTAGTTTAAAAAATAACGGGATGGGAGGGATTCCCGCGAATTCCCGCATTTATTTTTCCCGAAATAAAAAATTTCAATCAAAAAATGAATAAAAACAATGTAAATTTTATAATTTGATATAAAATATTTAGCCAAGCGATATAACACCAGATTTAGTCATAAAATTTATTGATATACAAATTGTATAGCTTAAAATTTTGGGTATATAATTGAATATGTTTTATTCATTCGGACGGGGGTGGCGGAAATGGTAATTTTACGTTTGCGGGAAGGGACCCACGGGATTTGAAAAGTTTAATTGCGAGCGGGAGTTGTTGTTTATAATGAATATTTTTCAACCTCTAATGTAAAGTCAAGTTTGCATTGGTTTGTTGAGCGCTTGCTTTATTCTACTTGTTACTACAAAACACATGGTAATTAAATGTCCAACTCTATTGAATACTGTTGATAATAGATCTACTATTTTAATATTTCATATTTAGGACATTTTTCGGTTTGAAACTCAATTGGGTTAGAATGAGTGAGATAGCAATAACTGATAGGGAGAGACACGCGTATTGCTTGTGTCTTCACGTTAGACCTGCAACCATATTTGTGGCACTCGTTAATTTGGTATGTATTGAAATCATGTAATAATAATATATTGATATGATAATACAGTATACACTACGGTAATGTTAGGGCGGATCGTTAATCTGCGCTATCGTTACACTGGCGCTCATATCATATGGCGATAATACGTACTGGAGTTCGATGAGTGAATCTCAAAGGTCAACGTCGACCACACTTGCAATCGTCATATACATGCTGTTGTCGGCAGTGTCTGCTATGCTTCTCTATGGCGTACTAAAGTCAAAACCAACATTTATTTTACCATTTTTTGGCATTCAATTCATTGATTTCTTGTTTACTTTGCCACAATTTCTGACATCGCTTTACACTCAGCCAACAACAGCAACGGTTGCGTACAATTCGTGGGAACGACGATCCAATTCGTTCTTCGATATGAGACACTTGTGGCCAAACGCGTCTCCAAATAACATCTACACCTCATCTTTGCTGTTCACTACTATCGTAGTTCTATTTAAAAGTTACTTTCTATGCGTTGTTTGGAAATGCTATCGTTATATGCGTATGAAAGAGGTTGTACTACCGTTACAATTACCATATAATCATAATATTTCGAATGACGTAAGTTATTTGATACGCGTGTTAACCTAAACCATTGTTGATTACAATTATAAATATCGATAGTTAATAATACCCACAATAATGGTTCCGCCACCACATCTGGCACCGCCTGGTTATGAAGAGGCCACGAAGAATATGTCACCACCCGATTACGAGACCGCTATTAAAAATGATGAATTTAAGTCATTACCTAATAATGAATCTCATTCGAGACAATCGTCCGATCAAAACACTCAAACTAATGTTGCATTCAATTCCGATATTGTGTAATATATCGATACACGCATTTTCAAACCTAAATATTTAACATTATTATTAATTAATTTTAACCAAATAATATTTTAATGAAAAAAGTAGCGACTTATCAGAGATCTTTATGTACAATGCATATCGTAAGCACTATTACCAGTGAATATTATTGGTTTGATGTTTATTATGCAAATTACTCAGTTTTATTTACACGTAATATTATTTTAATCAAACATGACTTTTACCATAAATAGCATTTACTATATGATAAAAAAGTAATTTAAAAGGACTAATGAAGAAGTGATTTTAAACTCCAAAAAAATGATTAATAATTGAATGAACATGCCATTAATTATTTGCAATTATATCAATTATTATGATATTAATAATTCTATTCTAGTCATTAGACATGCAATATATTGTATGTTTTGTTACACAACACTTATTGTATATTTAAATTATTATAAATTATTTAGTGCACAATAAAAATATGATTATATATTGGAAGCCTTTTTTATGTGTTTGGTTATGAATCTATAACAATGATATCATCATTTTTGGTATCGGATTCGATTCCATTTTGTGTTTCATTTTCGCTGAAATCATGATTGATTTGAGGAGTGTTTCCAGCACTGCCTAAATTCGATTCGTCAACATTTTTCAATAATTCATCGTCGCTAATATCCTCTGCATCATCGATGGCGATCTCATTTACATTTTTACTATTTCCAGAAGCAAAATCTTTTGATAATTTTTCTACGACTCCTTCGAGATAACTATTAACAGCCTTCACAACTTGATTACTCGGCGTGAAAAAATGTTGACTCTTTTGGCTTAATAGTCGCAATGCTCTCCATGTAAAGTTGCTGTTCGAACATATTTCGTGTCTTTGTTTAGCATTAGCTTTCAGAACATTATCGAAAAATTTTTCAACGGTTGGCGTGAAAACACGTTTTTTCGATTTACACGCTTCCCAGTTATCGGGACATAAATTCCATATTTTATTCAGTTCCGCATTTCCGATTAAAATCCTTTTCGAATCATTAGCCGCTTTGAATTCGTCACCCAATTTTCGTTTACGCGTATACGTAGCTTTAATACTGGCTTCAACTTTCTTAAGCTCCGCTTCATTATCGTTAACTTCTTTTAAATCAGGACATCCTTCATTTTTCCATGTACTCCAACGCACCTCACGTTCGAGAACGAGTTCGATTGATTTCCTCACTTCCAAACCATTTGGAGGCGTTTCTTCGATTAATGTGTTTACTTTGTCTGTTGTCTCTTTAACCCATAACTTTTGTTCGTCATTCAACTGTTGACTTTCTTGTTTAAATTTTACTTCGCACGGAAGATATTGAAACAAAATCAAAAATTGAATGAGAATATATCGCCGGAAATTCGAATCGCTTAATTGTAATTCAAGTAGCTTTTGATTAGTGAGATATTTAGCAAAATACAAATTATCTTCGTTCGTGATATCAAGTCCTAAGCCCTGGAAATTAGTACACGACGCCGGATCCAGTTTAAAACTAGCGAACGCCGACAACACATCATTGCTATAAGATTGCAATTGTTTCCAAATCGTGCGATTATAGCAAATGGTTGGATTGCGAAAAAATTCCTGTAATTGCCAAAACTTGCGATAAAAATTATAATCGACTTGTATTCCTTCGGTTTCCTTCATTTCTCCGTCTTCTAGCGTCTGCATGGCCTCATTCATTATCGAATCAGTCAACACTCCATCCTCTTGTAACGCGAATGCTGTAGCGTTTTCCTGATTGAATTCCGATATTAAATTTAATCCCGATCTCTCGAATAATGGGAAAAATCTGGCCAAAAATACAAGAATACGGCCGCAAAACACGGTGTTTTGCGAACGCGATAATCGTCTCAATAAATCGTTACACGAGCGCAACATTTGATTCTTGACGTGTTTAAAAAACGTGTCTTCTTTCCAAATATCTACTCTTTCCTCAATTAATACGAACAACTGTTGGCATTCGTCTAATGTCCTGCAATCAAAAATATCGCTTAACAGCATAACTGGCAAATTACCAGAACATGTCTCGTGTTTTGCCGCCGATATCGACAAATTCAGTAAATTATTGTAATTATCGATTTGTAGATCTTCTTCCTTTAATATATATAACCAATTAATTAATTATAATGGCAAATATGATGAAACGATTACATACAATGGTGAACTGCTGTAATTTCTCCTTAAAAGCTGTGTCAACCAATTGCTTTAAATCATTTTCTAACGAATATTTGTTATCATATTTGTTAATATCGCATATTTCTATCAGTTTCGATATATTTTCCGATTTTAGAGATTCATCAATCCATTTCTATTTTAGGATAAATAGTTTATAAATATGATTAACGTTTGAAATATATTTAAAATATTATGTTTGACAGATTATAATTGCGATTAATAGTAAATATCTGTAAAATAATGAAATATACGAACCAATACTTGATTCCGAATTTCGCTTAACTCTACCATATTTTCAATTAAGTTTGATTAATTAACGAAATAAAATTTGATTTAACTTTGGTTAATCACAATGATTTTGAATACTACAAATGAAGTCACGTGTTAAAGCACTTATCTACTGTTAACAGTTAACATATAAATACCTACAGTATAGAGAACAACGCAAACGAGTTTAGATGCAACCCTAACCGAACGGGTAATCTTTAATTTTAACCATTACCGAAATTTTTTCAAATAATAACCTCCAAAAACCCATAACTCGATAATGTAAATAAGTTAAACTAAGTTAATAAATTTCAAAACACCTGTAAATTAACAGAAACCATGAGAACTTAAATTAAAATAATTATAACATCGATTTATTCTAGTAATGATGAGGTTCGGGTACCAGAGGGACAGACGGGAACTGAAACCTGAAACCCTTAAAGAATCCGAACCTTGAACCTCAATTAAAATTAAAGCCTAAACCAGAGCCTTTTACCTGGAATCTGAGTCTCTATAATTTTTTCACAAGGGAATATATTTTTGAGAATGTTAATGACTTTATAGCACATTTAAGAGGAATAATATATACGTTTTGAAAACTTCAAATACATATATTAAAAATTTATAGAAGCTCTAATATATTCGTATGCCGAACCTAAGCCTGGAACCATCTGAAAATGTAATTTCGCAATTCTGAGCTGTAGCCCGAGTCTGAGCCTGGGGTTTGGGTTCAGGCTCCAGATGTTCTAAACTATCATCACTAGTTTATTCACTATCAGTTTAATTTAACAAAACTTAAATTATACACAAAAACTTATATATAGATTTTTGCAAGTTTATTGTACAATATTTCTCATATTACATACAGTTTGTATTTTTAAATTACAATATCATAAATGTTTTGGGTTTATGGAGTAAACCTATAGTATCGTGTTAAGTGTTAGGAAAAATCGCACCGAAACGCAAACCTATAAGTAACCCGTTTTAAATCAGATATGCAGCAAATGAAAGTCTTTACGCGACTGTGTGCACATATGTACACTTACTTTGATATTGAAATATACTACGAATTGGCAACGC
>JAQIXJ010003301.1:0-13149 GCA_034700185.1 Phthiracarus laevigatus
ATAATCCTAAATTTTACTCATTTTCGACACAATTAAAGCCCTGTTTTGCCATTATTTAAGCCATTTTTGAGGCTATTTTGACTCATTTTTGGCACAATTCTGGTCATTATTGGCTGATTTTTGTGAGCTTAAAATAAGTCTACAGACAAACAGACAGACAGACAGACAGGTGAAATCCCAAATCCAATAGCTGACTTTTTCAAAGTGAGCTAAAAATCAATTAATTCGTATATATTGTTATTTTTTACAGCCGGACGCAAGAATGAACACACATGGAGAAATTTGATGGTTTTTGAAACATTCCTAAACAGTTCTGTAAATTTAATCTCAAATAATGCACGTTAAAAAAACATGTTATCGTTTTTGTATTTCAAAATTGAAATACGAACTAAGTTATTTAAAATTTTTTATAGATTTAAACCACATTTTAATTGTTTTTAAAAAATCCATACGGTCATAATTTATGACTCTGTAAAGTTAACTTCTTTTAGTATATAGTCGATTGTTCACTCCGTTTGTTCGCTACAATTAGTTTATATTATTTTTCATAAAATTGAACTTTCACTTATAAATTCAGATTTTTACATAAAAAAAGCCTGTAATCAATTTTAGTTCTAAAACAATTTTTATCCGATTGTTATCATTTTTGTAATACTTTCACTATAAAAACGGAATCTCCAATTTGATTTGGCTATTTTAATCTGATTTTTAACATTTTATTGAATTTATTACCATAAAATCGAAATCTTCCGTTCTGATTTTTGGATATTTTTACCCGATTTTTATTATATTTGACCAAATTCTTACTATAAAAATGGAATATCCCGTTTAGATGTTTACCCGTTTAGATGTTCAATTTGTCTATTTTTTACATTTTAAGTCTGTTTTCATAAAAAAAGCTAGATCACGTTCCCAATTATAGCCTTATATTGGTAATTTTTGCCTTATTTTTCAAATTTAGTATGTTGAATAATTGAACCCAATAGCCTAAGCCAACAATGTTCACACTAGCCTATGGCTACAGCCTATAACATTTCTAGGCAACTAACATTTAGGCTTTTAATTGCTTACGTTACACTTATTAAACAACAAAAAGGTTTAATTAAAAAAATTAACAATTAGAGAAAAGCATAATTCAATTAATGCACATTTTTTTGAAATAAACATTTAAAAATTATTTTTTATGTCCAACCTACAGCCTTAACCTAAGTCTATGAAAAAATGTAGGCCTAATTCCTAACCTATAGTATATTTAAGAGCCTAAATATTTTAGTTAAATAGCTTATAATATATCAATCATTTGGATGTAAGTGATCGAAAAATAGCAAAACCAAATTAATTTAATTCTAATGCAACGTTACACGCCTAATCATGAACTTGAGAAACAATTTTAAAACCAAACCATTATTAAAACCGACTTGTTTTAAAATATTAAAATTAAATCATATTTGAAAAATAAGTATTTTTTTCGCTAAAACAGATAATTAGTACAAGCGTTAAATAAATAACATTGAATTTTTATTGTTTTTAGAATATTCATAGATATATATATAAACATAAAACGTAAATTCAAAAAATAATTTCAAACAAAACATTTTAAAGAAATATTAGCAATAACTACAATATTGTTTTTTATCAAAAATTATATGAAACTGTTTAACCATTTGAACAAATGCTTAATTTATTTAGTCATACAAAATGGATCGAATTAATGTTCACAGTTTGTGAATTTGCAAATTTTGGTAATTCATTTTATAAGTTTAGTAACATCACAAATAATCTTATTTGTTAAATTTAAGTAAGAATATATGGGCTAATCACTCAAAAGTATAAAAATTAGGGACACTCATAAACTTTATACTTCAAAACCTCCTTAAATATTCTTGGAAGGCTAATCAAAAAGCCAATGCAATTGATCAATTTAATAGTTTGTAATAGAATATTTCAGTACAATGATAGATGGAGTTATAGTGCATACGGCTATTATTGTATAGGCACACCATATTTTGGCGTTTCCTCAAAAAACTATTTATTATAAAGCTAAAAGGGGGGTATTGATAGGAATCTAGTTGAAATTAAATTCTTATGATATTATCTCTCTTTGAAAAAGTCAGCTTCTGAGTTTATGTTGCCTGTTAATCTGTTATGATGAAGACTGCTTTTCTCAACACATTCACATGAAAAATATTTTTAATAACGTGTGAAAAATGACTTATAATAGGGAAAATTGATTTAAATAAAAGCAAAACAGGGCTTAAATTGGTTCAAAATTGACATAAAATGGGGCAAAATTGGTCAAAACTGACACAAAATCGGTTTAAAATATGGTTTATATCGGGGAAAGTATGATTATAATTTGGTGTCACACGGCTTACTTATTATACTAAAACACGCACCTAATTGTATTTATAATACAATTTTGGTGTAAAATCGTCGACAGATAAACTAAGAATGAATAATAACAACCATTATACTTACTGAAGTACTATTTAAAACAATGTTTTAAATCACATAAAAATTTTTATCGGAACAATAATAATTAAAAGTTTGTTTAAAAACAGAAATCAATAGTGTAAGCGAACAATAGATTTAAAGCCATACTGAACTCAAAAATATTGTTCATTTTTGTTTTATTCAATTTTTTTGAATAATTTATCTTTTATTCGAACATTCAAAATGGAACTATAACTATTAAATAATTAAGAACTATAAAACTAATATATATATGTTTTAGTTTATACCATATAAAATGAATAATAATAGCAACAAATTCATAATTATTACCAGTATAAAAAATGAAATTCTTTATTTGTCTTATAGATAATTTTAATCATTTTGGTTATTTGACCCAAAGTAAACTAAATTTTTATTACCTAATAAAAGCTTATTTTGACAATTTTTATGCCCAATTAAAACACTTTTTTTATAGCAAAAATCAGTTAACACCTCTTAAATAATATGAGTCTATAAAATCTCTTTAATAATTTATTGTATAAATTGACAAGCAGACATAAAATAAAATAAGATTTTTTTCTAACAGTTTTTTGAAAATTTTAAACTTTTTTAGCATGAACAGAATAAAAGCTTAATTAAACAAATTGTTAAAAGCAAAATTATAGTTTACCTTAAATAATTATGTATTGTTTTTACGTTCCACCTTGTTAACTGATCGAAACAATAGTGTGTGTTCTAAGTGTTACCGAATATTAGTTAGCTCGAATAGTTTTGAAAATCATTTGAAAAAACTTAAAGTTGCAAATCAGTCAAGTGTTGAAAGAATGCAAAAGCTTCTTAAATGTGACCAAAATCATAAATGTGGATAAAAAAATGTAGAATATGTTTTCAACAAGTTCCGGTCTTTCTGCATTTGTGCTTCCAAACTCAGTTATCTTTGGTATAACTACAGGAAAAAGATAAACCGCTTGCAAAGTCTTTTAAAAAAGAATAGATTTTTAAATTTAAAAATATCAGCTAGACTTCCGTGATTTAATTTAAATATTAAAAAAAATTAAAAAACTAGATTTTAGCATAAATTAAATTAACATATTCGGTTTTAGAACTCGAAAACTAAGAAACTGCTTTTAAGGTTTTAATGATCTTCTGCATTTGTTCTATACAAACGAATCGCATCATTTTGTGGATTGAGATTATTACGAATAATTTCACGAATTCTATATAAATCAATGTTTTTTTTATGTACAACTGCCAATTAATAAGTTGTTTAAAGATACAGCAAAAGTTTGATCGTTTTTTTGGCGCAATAATTCCATTAAATCATAAGCACTGCATAATTTCCAATAAGTATTTTCAAATTAAACGATATATTTACTAGAATCGTAAAGTTGCAATACAAATAGATTCTTAATTGGACAAAGTTGATGGAAGTCACCGAAACATATAACTGAATTACCTAAAAATGAATTAGTCATTCTAAACATGTCCTTGAAACGTGATTCTATTTGTTCAAAGACGGATATGCTCACCATTGAGAGTACATCGGTTATTAAAACTATAAATCCGCTAACATCGAATAGAAAGTGTTCCTTAAATCGTCGATAAGTTTTTTTGTTCATTTGGCTCTGACAAACAGGTAGTGAAAATATCGAGTGTAAATTCATACAACCAATGTTGGAGCTAGTATTAGCCAACAATAAAACTTTGATACTATCTAGAACTGTACCAGGCTTTAAATTGTAACATCGAAGAAGGGTCTGAAATATAGCGTTAATTAAACAGAAAATTCCAACGTTTGCACGGCAAAGATAAAGTTATATATTGGCGCTTCACATGTCTTAGTGCTATACAACAAATCCAAGCAAAATTTTCTCTGTAATACATTTAATGATATCATGAGTTTTAAATACTCTTTTTCCGGTTGATATTTCGATATTAAAAACTTTTCGCATTTGTAATTTGGCATCTTACTGCAGATTTGCTGACCAATAATTACCCGAATTCTATAATTGATCGAATAAACAGGATATTCGTATGATTTTTCTATTTTGTCAACTTTATTTTTTTCGATATCGTTTTCAATATCCCGATATGTATAATCAAAATTATTTAGCGTCCATTGTTAAAAGTATAATTAGATGAATTTTGCTAAATTATATTTATACTAGAAAAGAATGTATTCTTGATGTCATCATTAATTAGTTTCTTTTGTTGATCAAAATAAATCAAAAATAGTTGGTTTTGTTATCTTAAGTAATACATTTTTTCGGTTTTAATTTTAAATCTGCAACATCTTTTTATTTTAATTTTACTTCATTTTCCAAATATGCTGCAATGTTTTTAAATGAATATACTTCTCCAAGTTGTTGTTCTTCAACAATATTGTTTAATTCATGTTATCATTAATGAGTGTTTTCTTTTTTTTTGGTTTTTGTTTGCTTCTTTTAAACATATCGATAAAATCAGCTTAACACAAATCCTTTTAATTATTCGGACGCAATAAGTAATAATCCGAAGTATCAGTTTGAAAAAGAGGGTGTCCGGAAAGTCGAACAACAATTTTAAAATTTTTCTGCTAAGCGCGCGCTTGAGTTTCATTGTTAAAACTTATCGAATAATTCGACCATTATGTCGTGTTCGATATGTTCATAAAGTTATATACAAATTATCTAAGTGTTAGCCATGCTAAGACTTAAAATAGAAGCGTTCGCAAATAGAGTTTTTCAATTCTATACAAGCATTGGAATTGCTATTAGTTCTTTATCTTTAAAGCTGATCACAAAACATTTTACTGAAGAAGGTGTTAAGAGATCAGTCATATACAATATTGTTAAGCGTTTTAAACTCAGAAATACAGTGGATTATCTTAGAAATGATTTTTAGACTACAAAAAAGATCAATTATAAAATGGCTTTAAGTTTTTTGCAAAAACACCCGAGATTTCATCAAAAAGGTTTCACTTAAGATTAAAATACCAAAATTAACTTTGTATGGCATTAAATGAATGTGTAAAAAAAATTACCATTAAATGGGAAATATCATTATATAGTAGAATTATAGTTCAAGCTCCATGTTATTATTACGTAACGATCAAACTGTTAATAAATTTAACTAGAATTAACTTTGTAAAAAGGAAATAAAAAAAACCAAATGTACCAAAAGTTTAACCTATCTAAAATTTTTGAGCATTAATTGATAATAGAAAAGAAATAGAATAAAATTGCCAAAAATATAAGATATTTATAATGGAAAATGCCCATTCTTGTTTTTCAAAAACAGTAATTTATTAAATAGAAAAAACTAAATGAAACACTTATTGCGAAAGCAGAGAACTCTTGGCAATGATGGAGTGTATTCGTCTTTTGACTTATGAATTAAACACACATTTAGTTAATTATTATTTTTGCTAATTATCAAAATTTTTACTTGTGGTTCTATAACAAACTAAAATAAACTTAATGTTGTTCGACTAACAGGATACCCTCTATGTCAGTCGAATCGATATCTATGTTTAAGAGTTCTTTCTCTTCTTTAACTAACCGATTTCGTTTATTGATTTCTCCGGTATTATTAAACGCGTGTTCACGAATAGATCTTGACAAATCCATCTTTATTAAATAATAAACAGCTTCATGTGCAGAAATTTTAGATGCATTCAAGTATCTATAACCAACTAATTTCTATTTTGCAGAATACTATACTTGCCTGCTTTCACTTCTTAAACAGATTCTTTTAGGAGTTTGGACATTCCGCGTTTTCTTGATGCGTGCACATTCGGAGTAATAAATTGTTTAATGCACTTGCGAATATTTGGTTCTTTTTCTTTATTACGATTTCAGTTAGCTCGAAGGCTGTAAATATGTTCCATAAAGTTTTTTCAAACAAAGCGCCATATTTTAACAAATCGTTTACTTGAAAATAAATATAGTCTTAACAGGTTAAGCTAACCAAACTTTCTTTATTCTTCAGAATAAAAACCTCGCCAAATTGTTGTTCATCAATTTCTACGGCCTCATTAACGTCGTCAATATGATTTGATTTTCTTTTATTTGGTTTTTTTGCTCCTACTGAACAGAGCCATAAAATCAGCTTAACCTGAATCTTTTTAAAAAATGGTAGTGTTTATAATACTCGAGGGAGTTTGTTTAAAAATACCCGTTGAGTTGCTTTCTAACGTTAAGAGGTCCTTCTCACACTTAACCATTCTATTTCATTTATTTGATTCATTGGTTTTTTTAAATACATGATCACGACTAAATCTTTATAAATCTATTGATAGTATGTGAAACACAGCTTTTTGCGCTGTTATCTCAGATGCATTCTAATACCTATCACCAGTTATTTTTATTCTTTCGCGTTTGCTTAATTTGCCTGCTTTCACTTCTTCGACAATGCACGATCTGTCTTATTAATGTAGTTCAAAATCTATTGGACAAAGCTATATGGGTCAAGGATGAAAAGAATATCCATATTGGCGCAATGCAGTCTAAGTACTTGAGGATTGAAACCATAAACTCATAGATTTTTTACCTTCCGTTTCTGAAACAATTTTAGGTTTTTTTTAGTTTAGATCGTATAACTAATTATTATTGACCATAATCCAAATTAATTTCATTCAAAAATTGATCAAAACTGATGTCAACTTTTGCCTTATCTCTGACTGTTAATTTTTTTGTGAGATCTTTGTGAATTTCAACGAAAACGTCAGAAAATTCATCATCATTGAGAGGTTATAATATATAAGTTTATGGTAAAGGATACCGTGGAAAAGAAAATCGACACGAAACTATATCGCCCAAAAAACTTTAGCATAAGAATGAATGCTAATGCGTTTGAAATACAATGAGGTTGTCTCCAATATTTAAATTAATGTGAGTATTGTACCCATCAATAAACTTTTTGCAGTTCTCAATTGAAGTGTAATCGTATTTCGAATAAAGAGTAGAATTTTGCACTCACAACAAACAGAGTACATGAGGGCTGCCGCGATGTTGAAACTCGTAAAATATATGTATCAGTGAATGGGTTGTGACTAAATGGACCATTTTTATGCTGAAGTAAACGAAACAGTTCTCGAATACTTGATTGCAACTCATAAAATCACAGAGATCATTGTAGCTCATACTTTCTGCTTCTGATTCAGTAATATATTTGTTGTGCACAGTTTTCTTGAGATTTACCAAAAATTCTTTCCAGCAGGTTTCAGCTGGAGAAAAATTAAAAAAAAAGTTTGGCGCGCCAAGCTTTCGAATCATAGCAAGAAATTACATTTTACGCGTTTCGAAATAAACAGGTGATGGTCTGTCAAAAACTTGTAACCATCGTCGAACTTACTTTAAATATCGACAAATTGTTAGTTTAGTACGTGATATGCTATTAATTTGCCGGTTGATTTTGTTTTTCTTAAATGTATCGAAATTTACTGAATGATCATTTGGTATTGACGTTTCTTGAAGATTAAAAAAGTTTCAGAATAACACAGCTTTGTCGCTCTTTATGCCTTAACTCCGATATGAAAATTTTCGTATACGATATCACTGTTAATAGATAACAATCATGGTCACAGTCAATTGTGGGAAACTACAGCTCTAAAGCATTTTTATCGCGAACTTACGATTGTGGAAATCTTCCTTCACCTGGTGCGAAAGCTATTGCTTTATTGTCTCACCATAAAGTTACGTTCGAAGTGATTTTAACTTGCTCTTGCACCTCATTCAAATCGTTTTCGTCTATTGCCATTGTTCACATTCCTTTTCTTTAACAACTTCGTTGTCTTCTGGAAATACTACAAAGTGCTCTTTTTCGTTTTAAAGCTAGTCTATCGACGTTTCCGATATCATCACTTTTTCTTCAATGTATAACGGCATGTTAACCATATAAGTTTAAATGCCAATTATTTACACTGTTGTTATTTCTTCCAAAACTCTTCATTCTGCCGTTTCTCTTTCATATATCCACGATGCTTTTTTTTCTCCTTTTCTCGCCACTCATCATCCATTCGTTTTTCTTTTATGGTGGTTAGATTCTTTTCTTTCTCCTTCCCGCGCCATTCATCATCCCTGGGTTTCTCGTTTTTTGTTTTATAATCCTATTCCTTCTCTTTCTCTCGAAACTCATCATCTGCTCTTTTCTTCTCAATCCATTAGCGTTTTCATTTCATCATTTAATCTTCTTGCAAAATATGGGTAGATGTTTGTTTTAAGTTTGATAATCTTAAAAATAAATATTTATTAATAATTATGTAAAAAATTTGTTGTTCCCTATTTGAAGTCGAATCAATAATGAGCAAAATATTAGATAACAAACTCTCAAGTAATATTTCATAATTATAAATAACTGCTTTAAAATAATTTTCTAAAAATAACAACTATTCTTTGTTGTAAAATTACAACTTATGTTCCAAAGGTTGATGGTCACTCTCTGAAATCTAAATTATTACTAAGCTCAAATTCATTAAAAACTCTTACAAGTATTTTTGCAAGTCAGTAATTGGATTTGGGATTAGTGTGACTATAGATGAAGACCTTTTATACCAGATTATTTAACTGTTAACCTTTCATGGGAATTTTTTTGAAGAATCGGAGGCTTTACTAGAAGGAAAAATGCATTAAATAAGACACTTATTGACAAAAAATTGTCCAAAATTCAGGAAAAATTTAACAACAACGTGGTAAAATATTTAACTAATTGGCTTAATTAGGAGGATAAAGTGGCTTAAATGGTTTCAAAAATTACTAAATACGCTTAATTTATCAAAAATAATTCACAAAAAAATAATTTAAAAGAACAAAAATGAATTAATTTTAGTTTCACCATTCAAACTAATTAAACTAAGGCATGAAGTTCGCCTAAATGTGACTATAAGGATAGTATTAATGTTAAATCGTATACAACAAAACTAAGAATGAATTAAATATACTAATCATTCACTTTAGTATTATTTACAACATTATTTTAAAGAACTGAAAGTTTTTAACAAACTTAATGTTTTACTTGTTAGAAAAAGTAAAAGAATAGCAAAATATAAAACAGAATCTTTATTGTTAGGTGGTTCCTTCTGAGTCTAGTTTAATAATAATAATTATTTGAATATTTTATAAAAAACTTACTTAAGATACCCGCTTCGCGGCAATTAAAACATTTCTAACTCTTTAATTCGCTCACAACAATAATCATTGAGTTTATTGCTATCACAGCCCGTACGTTTAAAATTATTATTACACTCGTTACAAATTATTTAGTTTTTAATAATCATATTCAATTTTTCTCATACTTATCAACTTTGTTCTATAACGGTTTAATATTTTATATATTATGAGGTAACTTTCGTAAAAGTAGCTGATTTTAATAATGTAGGAGAACGTGATATATTTATAGATAGAGAGAGAGACCATTTTTTTAGTTTATAACTAGGAAAAAACCCTTTTCCGGGGAATAAAATTTTTTTTATTTCTTTAATCCCCTCATAAAAATATGCAATAATTTGATTATTGCATTTAGAGTCAGTATTAAGTTTTATATTTGTTATTGTTCAATATACCCGTTATATATTGTTTTATTGTTTATTATTTAAACTTATTATAAAACAAAACTTTTTTGGATATTGCTTAATATTTCTTTAAAATAACATTTTGTTCATTAATTTAATTAAATTCTGATTTTAAATGAGGAGTTAGGATATATCATGCGTAATGTCATTGCTAATAAATAGATCAAAATAACTTTAAAGTTTAATAATATATGAATAAATTATAGCGCATTCTACAAACGCATTCGAAGGAATCCGTTAAAGTGTTAAAAAGATTGCATAAGTATTTAATAATAATCAATTTATATATAGTTACAGTTTAGTTTTAAAAGTAATAGCGAAAACAAAAAACTTTATCTATTGATACCGATACAAATTGCAACACAGGGTTGCACGCAAACAACAGCCAACTAAACGTTCAAAAAAAGATATTAATGGTTTGAAAGTATTTCTTTAAAATAAACTATTTTTTTATTGATGATTAATAGGTTTTTGTGTGTTTTTATATAATCATTAATGTTTTCTATTTTTGAAATTAAAAATGTAACGAATAATTTTGAATCATTCGATGTTTTGTCGGCGACCGAATCAGTCGCAAGCCTTTAAAGCTAAATTTGTATTTTTTTAAGAATAGACTTAAAACATGATAAAAGTGTAATTTTATTTATATTTTACATTAATGCGATACAAGTATTTTATTAATATAAATAATTCACACATAAGGGATTACGGCAATAAAAGCCACGTTCGAATAGTTTCGTTAAACTAAGTTTATTTCTATTCGTTGTTATTAATTGTTGATTATATTTGGTACACGTGTTCCAATGATTGGAGTCCTAATTGTGTGCAAATTATATAATTATTGGATAAGTGCTTTAGGAGATAACGACCAGCACTCATACGTACAATTAAACCTCGTTATGCATGGTTTCGGTTATACATCATTAAGCGGTAGCAATTTGTGACACACTCTCGCGTTATCACTGCTTCAGCACAAATCACTGGTGGAGGTTCCTTTAAAGCGAATTTAATTGTTAATATGTTTTGTGTACATTAGACCGCCGTTACAGATAACAAGAAAATCCAGATCAGAATATAACGCTAAATGAGAATTATTGGAGAAACAAAAAGTTCTTTTTAACCTCTCATCCGATTCGATCAAAATTTGTGGACTAGAAATGTCAGTATCAGATCTATAGAACAAAATTGCTGCCTTAGAAGCATATATAAAACAGCTTACAGATTCAATTTCAAAGGCAAATAAAAAAGCTAAAAATTATGAATCGAAATATAAAGATATTGCAGCTAAATATATATTACTGGAAACAAAACTAACGGATCAGTGCGCGGAAGCGAAAGACGAACGATCGGCTATGTTGAAAAAGATTTTTGACATTAAAAATTAATTGCACTCAAACCTCATTAATAGACCTCAAAGTCCATCTAGTTTTGCTTCACAAAATAGTTACTATTTTAATGGTTCTGCAAACCCACCACACTCTACAAGTATTGGGAATACTAGTGGGTTCTTTAATAGTTCGATGTCGGCAATACCAGTACCAGTGAATACTAGTGCGAACAACACGAATAGTAATGCAAACAATACGGGTAATACTAGCAATCAAACAGTGACGGACCCAACAGTGTTAGCAATACAACAAATGACTATGGATGTGGCAGATACTTATAAAATCTTATTACAACTTAGAACAGTAAAAAGTTACCCGATTTTAGCAGATTCATTTAGGAATTCAATAGCCACACACCACCTAAATTATTTATCTCTAATTTCGACAAACAGGCCTACTATAACGAGTGGCATGCCGACAAATTGAAACAGCTATTGGGTACACGTATGAACAAAACTCTATGTTAAAAATATTCTTCTTTTTATATGACCAATAAGACACTCACTTTGATCGACTATTCAGCCTTATTTATTAGAGAATTTTCTTCTCAATCTGCGAAAATGGCTTTCTTCTCACAGGTTAAGAACCTAAAAAGAGAAAATTAGTGTACAACTGAAGAGTTCTTAGAGGCGTATAATAGAATAGTTTATGCGTTTTCGGAAGACGATTACCTTATGTATAGGATGGCTTTGGTAGGAAAGCTTCAACCACACACACAAAGCATAGTGGCATCTGCTATGTACGATCAAAAATATAGCACATCCGATTTTTTAAAGTACATTCTTCACACAGACAATTGGATTGCGAACAGCATTAAAAGAGAAAGAGGAAAATAAAATATTGGGACAGCATTATAGTTCATCAAAGCCAGAATTTAATAAATATAAACCCAACAATAAATATCAGCACAACAATACTAATAATTATTATCAGCCACAGAAAAAGGGATAAAGCAAAGAACACATAAAGTGCGATTTGTGTGGAGGACGTAAACATTTAGAGACCAATAGTTATGCCAAATAGAAAGTGAAGCCAAAAGAAGAATAAACATAAAGAGCGTGAGGAACAAATAAGAAAGTTAGTCAGAGCGTAACAATAAATATTTGGCTAACTTTTCGATTATGTAGCGTAATAAACGCTTTACCGTTTAATCCTCGACAGGGGTGAGAAGTGTTATACGCGAACACGGGTTTGCACGCAAACAACAGCCAACTAAACGTTTAAAATTAGATATTAATAGTTTGAAAGGTTTTCTTTGCGAATAAACTATTTTTTTATAAATGATTAATTATTTTTTGTGTGTTTTTATATACTGATTAATGTTTTCTATTTTTGAAATTAAAAATGTAACGAAAGATTATGAATCATTCGATGCTTTGTCGGCGACCGAATCAGTCGCAAGTATTTAAAGCTTAAATTGTATTTTTTTAATAAAAGACTTAATACACGATAATAGTGTAATTTTATTTATCTTTTACATTAATGTGATACAAGCATTTTATTAATTTAATTAATTCCGACAAAAAGGATTACTGCGATAAAAGCCGCGTTCGAATAGTTTCGTTAAACTAAGTTTATTTCCATTCGTTGTTATTAATTGTTTATTATATTTTTCTCTCTTTTGAGAGAGAGAGAGAGAGAGAGAGAGAGAGAGAGAGAGAATTCTATTAGTATAATACTAGGAAAAAACACGCTTCGCGGGAATAAAATTTTTTTTATTTCTTTAATCCCCTCATAAAAATATGCAATAATTAGATT
>JAQIXJ010003302.1:0-13147 GCA_034700185.1 Phthiracarus laevigatus
ATAATGTATATTCAAATTAAATATATCTATTTTTATGAACGTATAGATTAGGCTTATTAGCAGATGGGTGTCCTAGTTAGTAATAATGTATTAATAAAACGTCATTACAGTACTCATATTAATCATATTATTTTTGTCATCAAATTATACACACTTTTTTATCTGACTGCAAATTTCAGATATATGGATATGACTATGTCTGTCAGTCCGTCCGTCATTGCTCTTTTATGATAATTAATGTGGGTTGGATTTTTACTCTAATAAAGGGATTTTACTTATTTCTTATGTTAATTAAGCGGTTTTGACCTATTTCCTATACTAATAAAGGGATTTTAGGTCAAAATGTACAAATAATGGGGATAAAAATACAAAATTATGCTAAAAATTGAAATTAAAGTGGCCAAAAATGGTCAATATTCCGTCAAGGTAAGCAATAATCTGAGAAAAATAAGCGAAAATACACAAAACTGGCCAAAATTTATGTTGAAAATTGAGTAGCATTTGCCGCTTTTTGATGAAAAATTAGAAAAATTCATTCAATAAATAGCAAAATAGACCAAAAAATTGGCCAAAATGAATAAATTTATGATAAAATGACCATAATTAGATTATTACTTAATGTTGCATTTGCCGCTATTTACAGTAAAAATGGGGATTTCTAGGCTAAAATGCGCAATACTCTAGTCAAAATTTGCAAACTTTGGCAAAGTTCACCAATATTAATAATAAAGTTTAAGTGGCATATTCCTGTTTATCCAGTAAAAATAGTGATAAAAAGTCTCAAAATGGTCGAAAAATCTATTTAAAATAAGGGAAATTCGTCAAAAATGTCAAAACTAGTCTTAGTTTTTAAAGTGACATATGCCGCTAATAAGCTATAATAAATTGATTTGTTTTTGAAATAATCTGCTTATAACATAATGTTTAACTTATAACAGAAAGTAAAATATAAAATTATATGAGCGAACGAATGATAAAAACTAATTAAAATTTAAATAGCTAATTCAGATATTATGACCGTATTATCTTGTATTTTGCTAATATTTTTCACAAACGTACACACAACCAATCTGCAACAAATATAAAAATCAGACATGGATAGGCTATGTGTAACCACTAAATCGGTCACCAAATAAATTCCGTAAAACCGATTTTTGTAAAATTTTCTACACACGAACACACATATTCGGTCTATAAAATATTCGAAATCCAGGCAAGATCAGGATATGCGTGACCACTAAATCGGTCACAAAAAAAATCCGTAATTATGATTTTTGTTAAATTTTCTAAACACGAATACACATAACCGGTCTACAACATATATGGAATCCATGCAGGACAGGATATGCGTGACCACTTAATCGGTTACCAAATAATGTTACGATATTTGTTACTTTCCATTTTAAGTTTTTACTTTGTTTTTGAATTATCATGTAAATAAATGCACAAATTTTTAATACTACGCTAAATGTTTATTAAATAATAACACATAGATTAGATTTCGATTGTTAGCGCTTTGTGATATGAAAAGTATGATTCGTATGGATGAACATCGAGTGGTAGATTTCGATAAAATACTAAATCAATTGTTGTATTCGCATTTGTTTTTACTTCGGTTTCCATTGGGTCAAACATCCTTTTCTTCAAGAACTTTACTATTTTTATTCCTTTGTTTGATTTAACAATAACATTGAAGTAGCCAATTAATAGAACTTTATCGCAATCTGTTTTTTCCAAGCGCGCATAAATATCAATGAAAAGTTGCTCTGTGCTGTTATTTGCTGAACAATAAGTCAATAATATCGCCAAGCCTTTAACCATTATAGCCAAACATTCGTAATAACCATTGTTTTCAAGTCGTTCATATAAAAATAAGACGTCGATCATTGTTTTAGAATATACAGCGCACCCATTATCGTGCTTATATGTTGTTGAGTATGAGTGTTTAATATTGTTGAATCAAGGAAAGAATAAATCACGATTCGTCCAAGTGTCGACAAACAGTAAATAGTCAGCGGCTATAAAGCTGATGTCGTTTAATATATCTAGAGGATACTGTAATGCTAACCATTGATATTTCATCGAATATTAATACTTTTAAATCTCCAAGTTTAGAATAGAGCGTGTTCCTTAAATCGTTGCTAATTTTCTTCACTTGAATTTTGCATTGACTAACAGGTAGAGTGCAATGTCATGCCACCAATATTGAAGCTAGCTTTGCCAATTGAACCGCATAGTAATACTTTGATACTATCTGGGACGTTTCCAGTAATAGAATTGTAACATCGAAGAAGTGATTGGAATATCAAGATTATCAAACAAGGTTAACCAACGCCTGCACCACCTAAGATCACGTTAAATATTGGATTGTCAATAGTCTTTACAAGATACTCAAATCCAAACATTATTTTCTATGTTCAACATTTAAACATTTCATAAGTTTGAAGTACTCTTCTTCTGGTTGATAATTCGGTATTTTCGCGTTTGTTTTTTGGCAACTTATTACAGATATCCTGACCAAGGCTAAGGCTTTTAGAATTATCAATTGAGTACACTGAATATTCATGAGGATTTTCGATTGTATAGTCTTAATCTTGACTGAGATCCAGTTCAATATCGCGATTTGTATCTTCAAAATTATTTGTCAAACCATTGTGTAAAGTATAATTTGTGGAATATTGTTTAATTGTGATTAAATTTTCATTGTATTATTTCTTGACGTCAACATTTGAGATTTTATTTTGTTCGTCAAAATAAGTGATAAAAAGTTGGCATTGCTCTGTATAGAAATTATATTCGTCGTTCTTAACGTTTAATCGACAAAATCGTATAAACTTTGCTTTGGTTCTTTTTTTCAAATAACCGGACATTTTTTTCAAAACATAAACTTCGCCAAAGGGATTTTCATCGATTTCTTCGTCTTTATTAACGTTGTCTTTACAATTGATTTTACTTTAGTTGGTTTTCTTTTGCTACTATTGTACATGTTAGCAAAATCAGATAAACACAGATCTTTCAAGCAATCAGGACGAAGAATATAATAGTCCAACGAATCAGTTTTGTAAATATCTGTGGCTTCGATATCCATCGTTAATAATTCTCGATCAGCTTTATCCATTCTCTAATAGGATGGTTACTAAACGGACCATTCGTATGTTGTAACACACGAATTAATTCACGTATACGTTTGTCGAAATAACGAGAACAGGTTACAGGATCAGCACTAATTAAATCACATTGATCACTAAAACTCAGCTATTGATCAGATTTTCAGCTTCGGACTCTGTTATGTCTTTGTTGTGCACTGTTTTCTTGAGTATAACTAAAATTTCTTTCCAGAGGATATTAGCTGCAGATAATGTGAGAAAAATTGTTTGTACTTTAAGCTGTCTAATCATAGCTAAAACTTCTTTTTTACGCGCTTCCCAGTAAGCAGATCTGTCATCTCGCAAAAACTTGTAACCCTCGTCAATCTTTCATAGATTCTCAACAAATTGTTCGTTCAGTATTTGTCCAGCTGTAACTTTGCCTGTTGATCTTGTTTTTCTTAGGTGTAATGAAATTTGTTGAGTTATTATTTCGTATTGTCTTTTCTTGAACATAAAGTATATTTTTGGAAAAAGACATCAACGCCTGTCTTTATGCCTCAACTCTCATTCACATACTTTGGTATATGATATATCTCTGGATTGTTGACGCGCATGACCACAATATATTGTTGGAAGTTATAATTCGTCAGCGTTCTTATCTCAAAATCCGAAGAGGATTTCTTCCCCCTCCTGGAGCGAATGCGATAGCGTTATTATCTTGCCAAAAAGTATCGTTCGACGTGATGTTTACTGGCTCTTGCACATCGTTCCATTTGTCGTCCTCTATTTCCATTGACTCACATTCTTTAGAACTTACAATTTCATTATCCTCTTCAGTCACTAAAAAGTGATCGATAGCCATATTATTATCATTTATCCATGTTTCTGAAATTGAAACGTTTTCTTCTAAATACAACGGCGTGTTTACTAAATATTTTGCAGCATTATAGATTACTGTTGGTCATACTGTCTCGAACATAAAATGTGACTTATGCTGCTTCATGCTTTTAAGTTTGATTTGGACCGTGTATGTGTCGTCAAAAGCACGTGGAAGACCAGTTACAGATTTGTCGACGGAAATAGAAACGTTTACGACGTTTCCTAGCTAACCATATTGTTTATCGCGTCCAAGAGATCGATTTTGCATAAGATGTTTTCGTGGACATACCATTCGTTCTTCTAAAGCTGTTAATCCCATTAATTGTTCAGGAACTTTTTCAAAGAGTTTCTGTATTGTTACTCATAGTTAGAACTTTGTTTGCTGCTATATCTCTGTAACATGTATGGAAGTAATTAAAATTGTTGAACTTCTTGATAGAAGACTGAAACCACAGTCCATTACACGATTCACATACAACTGTATGTTCTTTTTGATGATAATTCGGTACTGTTCTTCAAGCACTGTTAACATAATAGATAAACGCTTCAGTTTATGTGCCAATGTATTACTTTTCTGTTCAATGTTGCTACACCCGTCATCGATACGTTTATTTTTTACACATTGACGAACTCTCCTATCTCCGACTAGCGCCACTCGTCATCCAATCGTTTGTCTCTTAAATGGTTTCGATGTTTTTCTTTCTATTTCTCGCGCCACTCGTTATCTTCTCTTTTCTTCTCAATCCATTTGCGTTTCCTTCCCTTCTTTTTATTTTCTTGCGAACCCATGAGTTAAATATTATAATCTGTATAAAATGAAATATTTGTTCAAATTCTCTTAAAAAGTTGATGTTCACTAACTTAGGTCTGAATCACTACTGAACCAGAATTCAATAAACACTCTCTCAAGTTCTATTGCATCAATATAAATAACAATGCATTAAAATATTTTTCAAAAATTTACAACTATTTTTATCAAATTTATTACTAACATTTAATTTAATTATTATTTAAAAAAATTTATAATACATTGTTGTAACGGATTAACCTAACAATTATTGATGTTCACTCTTTGTGGTCTGAATCCCTACTGAGCCAGATTTCTATAAACACTCTCTCAAGTACTTTTGCAACAATACTTTAAACAATGCTTTAAAAACTTTTTCAAAAAATTTAGAATTAAATTAATTTTATTATTAGCAAACTTTTATGATATTGTTGTCAAATTATATAGAGTTGAAAAAAAATTAAAAAAATTGAAAAAAAATTTAAAAATTGAAAAAATAAAAAAAAAAAGTCTGCATCCAGACAGAGTTACGGACATCCCAAATCCAATAGCTCGACTCTTATAAAATTTAAGTTATTATTAATTTTTGGTAATATTGAAGTTATTTTTGGGGATGAGGTACTAATAACTAATCAAATTTATACGACAATTTGTTGATTTAGGGGAAAATACCTTTTATAGCATTTATCTTTAAAAAAAGAATGAACATTAGTAATGCTTACAGTTGGACTTTCAATACATTGTTGGCTTACACTTTTAATCAAAACTTTTAATTATTATTGTTTCGATAAAATTATTTATGTGCTTTAAACGATTGTTATGAATAATACTTCATTGAGTATTAAGGATTTTTTTATTCATTCTTATTTCAGCTGTCGACGAGGTAACATCATGCTTATAGATAAAATTAGATGCGAGTCATAACGTGTTTTAGTATATTTAGTAAGACGCATGACACCAAAATATAAGCCTATTTGCCGCTATACAAGCCATTTTCGAAGCGATTTTGTATCAGTTTTTATTAAATTAGCCCAATTTTTAGTCATTATTGACCAAAAACAAGCATGTATTGCCATTACATAAGCCATATTTACTCAAATTTTCGTCATTTTTGACAAAATTAAAGCCCTGTTTTGTCCCTATTAAAGTCAATTTTGACCGATTTTAAGTCATATTTGACCAAATTTAAGCCCTATGCTGTCCCAATTTAAGCCCTATGCTGCCCCAAATTAAGCCAATTTTAGAACATTTTGACTCAGTTTTGCAAAGTGAACTAAAATGGAAAGAAAATCGTTTGGAAAATTTTCAACTGTTTAAACCAACCAAAGTTGTATTACATGAGGCGCCTGATAATTTTATAAAATTTTAAGACTATTTTAAGAATATTTACTCACAAAGAAAAATGGGGCGTTCTGCTTTATAAGAGCCTCAATGTATAAAAAAGTTTAGAAATAGATTATCTCATATTGTTCTAAAAAACTTAAAGTTTAAAAAATTATTTTTAAGAGCATTTGGAAGAGTTTTAAAATCATCAAAAAGCTGTCGTAGTATTCCACTTTGCCTAGTTTTGGCAAATTAAGTGCAAACCATTGTATCCAGGAAAAAAAGACGAGTCTGATTGATCCTCTTTTTTCTGCTCATCTAAAACATCAGTTTTGTCGTTTTTCTTTACTTCTTTTTGAGAAAAGACCATGTCGTAAAAAATTGGATCAACATTCCAGAAAATATTAAATTTTTCTTATGTTGTAACAGTTTTTATAATCGTTATTGATATTTACTATTCTGGTTTTGTATAATACATCATTTTGTTTGAAAAATGTATTTTCGGAATTGTTACCTCAGTTAAAGTCACAGGTTTTGATCGTCTTTGATAATATTTTTGTACATGTTTCAAATTGTCTTCATCAAAATTCACTTCGTTATTTATATCAAATGTAAGATTGTTAATCTCTATAACGTAAGATCCCTTCAATATGACTCCTTAAATAATCAAATTTTCCAGAAACAGAATTTTCCAAAACTAAAGAAATTGATAGGTCTGGAATATTTATAATTTTTGGTACACTAATTTGAAAAAGCGCAACCTTTGTTTTTCTGGTCAATTCAAAGAAAATTAACCCTGTTATTGTTTAAATTGAACTGATATTTGCCCGTTTTTACACAGTTTTTCGGCACAAAATGACAATAATTGATCATTTGGCGATATTATTCTGTTGTCAAAAATTTGTTTATACAATTAATAGCTCCATTAATATTTTTAAATTAATATTAATGGCGAATATTAATACTTATAATCTACTAAAAAACTAATATACTTTTTGTTTGTTAGTATATATTTTAAAGCTTATTATTTATTCACATTAATTAAAGTTCACGAACATATCTTATTTGACTTTTTATAAACTGCAAAAGCCTTTCAAGCAAAACTGTACAATGGAGTAACGATATAGAATTAGTTTACGCCTATTGGGCAGAAGTAAACCGTAAAAGGAAGTCCGAAAATTGCGTTCAGAATGAGTTCGATGATATATTTATCGGAAAATGGTCCGAATATTCATGTGCTAAACGAAATCTCGCTTTGAGTTACAAATTGACATCAATTATGTAACACTCATTACAAATGATAACAAAATAAAACCAATAGATAATTCAATACAAAAACTGAATAACATACTCAATAGATTAATTTACTTATATATGAACTTATATCAAAAATTATAAAGTAAAGAATATATATATTCAATTAAATTCTAAATTAGTGAACACAACAAAGCTCTTAGAAAATACGAAAAAAAAACAATTTGATTAATTTTTTTAGCAACAAATGGATCACATTTAAAACATTTATGTTGAATAATAACAGAAATGCACTTATACATGGGGGTGTCCCAGATTTCTAAGGTTTATATTGGTCTCATTTCGAATTTTTTCAAAATTAAAGGGGCGGTAATTCATCGGATTTATGCAACAATTTTTGGATTTTTCGTCAAAAAAGAGCCATTTTCATGAAAAAATTGATATTTTATCACTTTTGCTTTTCTTGGAGGTATACCCTATCCGAACGCTCCTCTGGAACACCATTTATGTACATATAAACACAATCAGATCCGTAGCAAAATATTAAAGCCGTCAAAATAATGGAACTTTGATTGATATCGAGTCAGAAGATAAACAAAAACTCGTAATAATATTTCTGAATTAAAGATTTAATAAAAATGAATATCCTTATTATTGGTTGGGTGGGCATATTGATCCGATAGATATTAATAACAGAACAGTGGAAACGCGTTTAAATACCTTAACTGATATCCAAACCATCAATTATTAAAGAACCCGAAGATTATATTAATTCGATTTTTGATAGAACACCCTCGAAAATTCAAAATTAATACCTTATAGGGTTCGGTCAATATTTTTTGTGAATCATTTAGTTTTTAGTTTATTCTAGAATTGCAAAATTCAAGATTAAATTTTTAAAAAATAAATAAATGTACTTAAAATTAGTTTTATGAAATATTTGTGTAGTGTATTTGACTAGTGAGAGTCGAACGTTGTAGGTTTACCAACGATAGTAGGAATACGGACTGTATAGGGCACGCGTTAACGCGTAACCTGTACATGTATTAATGCTGAAGAAGAATAATTACTGTAGAGGAATGGTACCACTGAAGCATAAGTGTACCACAATTACCAACATAAGTGATTTACATGTTAAACATTGCAGTATATAATAACGACTGGAAATAAGCACTGAATATGTATTTAATGAGTTACTTTACAATGAATTACAATAGCGATAATATAATATTGAAGTGTATACTTCGAAGACAGAAAACATACTGATGTATTAAACATCAAGTAATAAGTAATATTGAAATATAGAGTAATGAATATATTAGTCATAGGAATTATAACTAATGAACTAATTATTGAACATTAAAGTAAGAAGTTATGAGTAATTAGAAATAACTAGAAAACTATAGAAATATACTTATGACAAGTGATGTGACGGGGAATTCACATACACTACAATTTGTTATTTTGAAATTTTTATATTACCAATTATTAATAAACAGTAAATCAAGAATTGGAAAGAAAATTTATTTTACTAAAACGATTATAAGTAGTATTATAACTAATGTAAAAAAAACACACAAATAGTCAAGAGTTTGCATACACATATTATTAGTATGCAAAACTTAAGAATAGTTGTATCAATGGTTTGCAAAACTTTTACTTTATAAGACCTTTTTTATTGCAGTCTTGAATAATCAAAATTTAAAAAATGGTGCGTCAATAAATACGACTATACATAAAATTTATTAGTACGGCAATGAAAATCGTTAGAAAAAATGCCGAAATTCGTTTAAAAAATTCGTTTGAAAAATTTGAATTTTTATATCGAAAAATGAATTCTAATACACTATTATCAAAAACTTTATGTTGGATTTAATCATTTCTAAAAAAAGTTTTACAATTCAAAAATTATTTCTAAACATAAAAAGTGCGTAATTTTTTCTTCCAAATATATTATCGTTTTCCAAATAATTATTCCAAGTTATTTGATTATTCAGTAAGAGTCGAAATAAAAAATTGAAAAATCTTGAATATTAAAAAAAAACGTTTGATATATTAAAAATCGTTTAACTTGTTTTTCGTTTACTTAAATTTTTTTAATTTGGGTTTTAAATGGATTAATAACGCGATTTTAATAGAAATTAAAACAGTTTTGTCCAATTTTTAAATAACAATTTTCACTGCCGTTTGTTCAATCGTTTATTAGTAAACAGAATTCATCGTAAAATTTATATTGTAATTGAAATAAAACGTTGAATCATATTTTTTAAATATGCAATAAACATTGGCATTGATCAGTGATGCACAGCGGTCGAGCGGATGGAGCTAGATGCTGAGCTTGAGGGACAAGATTTAGATTTTTACCGAGTGAGAGCGCTGAGCGTTGGGTGTCCAGCGTGAAAGTGAGCGTTTATTAAAAATATTTTTAAGGGCTTTCCCCTGTTAACTTATTTAAAAATCTTTGCTAAACGTATATAAATAATTGTGGCTAAAAATTGATTGAATAAATTTATTCGAAAGTTTATAATGTTTTTAAATTTCTGAACATTTTTCACTTGACTTATTCATAAAAATTACATTTATTTATTAAAATTTCACAAATATTGACGCACGGATAGCTTTGGCTCGTTCCATAAAAGTGACCGTCGAGCGTAGTCATTTTACCGAGCGTTAAAGCGAGCTTGTGCATCACTAGCAATGACAGCTGTAAAACAATCTAAACACTCGAGTGTCTGTCTGGTCTTTGCAACAGTTTGGTTAATTAACACTTTACCGGGCTTTTATAGGGGCGATATTTAATTTGGAGTGCCTAGGTCGGACTCCCGGTTACATATTATAATCTGGAAGGTAGCGCATCAGTCTAAATATTTTTTATCTGACTTTTAGAAAGATATATGGATTTGGGTATTCTGTCCATCCATCTGTCTGTCCGTCTGTCCATCCATCTGTCCGTCCGTCCGTCTTTCCGTCCGTCCTTCCGTCCGTCCGCACTCTTATTCTAATAAAGGGACTTTCATCTTTACTTTAATAAAGGTATTTTATAATTTTCTTCTTCTAATTAAGGGATTTTTAGAGATATCTTATTCTAATTAAGGGTTTTTACAACTTCTTATTCTAATTAAGGGATTTTACGAGATTATTTATTTTAATAAAGAGATTTTCAGTTCAATTAGACCAAAATTTTTATCAAAAAACAGGCATAAAAATGGTCAAAAAAGGCCACAAAATTGGTCTAAAATTGAAAAAAATAGGCTAAAAAAGATAAACTGGGATAAATGAGGCAAAAACTACCAAAATTTCGTTAAAATTGGGAACTATCCCGTTTTTGTTAGAAAACAGTCTTAAAAACGTCTAAAACAGAACAAATTAGTGAACGTCTGAACGGAGTATTCCGTTTTTATAGTAGCAATTTGGACCAAAATGATAAAAATTGTGTAAAATTAGCCAAAAATCCGAACGGTATATTCCGTTTTTAGAATAGCAATTTTATAAAAATGATAAAAATCGCGTAAAAATTGCAAACAACAGAACGAGATATTCCGTTTTCATTGTAGCTATACTAAAAATAGAATAAATATAAAATATATTAATGACTAACTTTTTGTAAATACCGAACTATAAGTAAAAATTCAACTTTATGAAAAATAATATAAACTAATTGGAGCGAGCGAACGGAGAGAGCGTGCGACCATTTATTATCTGAACATAAATTTACAAAGTCAGATATTATGACCGTATCGATCTTGTTTTATCCATTTATTTGAAACTAATAAATACCCTTTTATATTGAGCTAACTTCAGGTTTATGCACGCTTATGTCCCAAATAATTTATTCATTAAGCTAAGACAAGGCAAAGTGCCAATTCCATTCATTATTATAAGAAATTGTTGATTTCCCTATAGACTGAAGGTCAGACAGAAATGTAATTATTTTCATAACGAACATTTTGAATGAATCGGAGCTAAAAATTTTTTAACCGAGTCTATATCGTTCTCAAACGCTAAAAGGTTCAAAACCTTCAGCAATATTCTTAGGGATAAGTTGGCATTGATTTATATAACAGATGAAACCAATGGATATTGTAATGGCAATAATACAAAATACTTTATATGATCTTTTAAATATAATTAAGAATAATTTTAAAACAACTTACATAGCCATTTATTTTATGTTTAGAATTGTAATCAACCAAAAAAAATTGTGTTCAAATGTGTAGTGTATGTGAACTACTCGTCACATCACTAAACATTACAAACTCAATTATTGATAATATGCATTTCTGATATTAGTCACTAAGACTAATATGTTAATATTGTAACGCTTTTCATTACCTTATTTGGGTTTAATTATTGTATGCTATAATTACTATTAAGTTCATATTATATATTAATATACTGTATCTTTTATATACAGTTCAGTTGTATTCTAATTCTAATCATGTAAAGGTCTCACGTGTATATTTCCATTATCATTATTAAAGTGTTTTGTATGCACAGAACAGTCGCGTTTTCAATGCTTTTATATTAAGTGTTAGTTTTCCCTATACTTTACAAGTATTTCACTTACGTGACACTTAATGGTATTCCACGTGTGTTCTTGTGGTACATACACGTTGACCACTAGTAATCATCAGTATTCATTAGTAGCGATATTCTTCTATGGTCAGCAGTAGAGGGTACTCGTTATAACGAGCCACCTCTACTGCCCATTATTATTACGTTTCAATATACATCCTACGCATACACTACAAAATGATATTTTATTATTTCCTCTAAGCATCTCATATATTAAATTATATTATATTTTAAGTCTTCAAATACAAAAAAAATTGAAAATCTGTTTAAATTAGCGTCTAATTAATATGAACAACACATTATTAGACTCATTTAACGACGTACGTTATGATGCAAATAGGTATAAAGAAATGTAAAGTTAATTGTTGTTTATATTATTTAAAATTAATAATAAATTGATAATTAAAAATAAAAGTAATTTTGTGGAGGAAAACTAGTTTAAAGATGGACACTCATATATATAATTATATAATTTTATAATAATTTATAAAAATGCAAATAATATAGAGATACCTAACATATAAGGAAATAAATCTAACGAAATTTAGTATAAAATAATTGAAGTTTTAAAGATGCAAAATCACCCCAAACAGCATTTAGCATCAAAATAAATTAATGCTAATGAAACTAAAGTAGAACAATTTGTAGCTAATGGATCCATTATATGGAGCCAATTGCTCTTATTTTGCTAAATGTACTTTCTATTTTGGAGGTAAAAAATTTTATAATAAATGGAATTTCCATTTGGGTGACATTATATTTACATGGATTCTTTGTATTAAGACAATTAGGAATCATTCAATATGTTGTCTTCGTTGGCAAAGTCTTTGGCTACATTCTCAGTTAAAATCTAATTTTTATTATTATTGGTAATTTCTTTACGATACGGTCGCTTAACTCTAGCGAATGGTCCGACAGACGGGTCCATAATATACTTAAAAAGTACATTAGTCAACGAAGTGTGGTAACAAAGCGGATCATAAAATTCTGGGGCGATTTTCCGTACCATTGGTAACTTTGTTCCTGGAATGGATGGAAAATCGTGATGTTCGACATGATAGCCCGCGTTAAACGTAATCCAATTAAGCGGACCATAATAGGAACACGTTTCCGGTATCAGAAACTTGCCATTATTTGCATAAACGCCTTCCATTTGATCTGATTTATTAACCGATATTTTGTTCTTCGTAAACATAATATAATGTTCGGAAATGTAATGTCCGGCCACTGGATGTAAACC
>JAQIXJ010003303.1:0-13145 GCA_034700185.1 Phthiracarus laevigatus
TATCCGAACATTTAATATTGTATGCTTAGTTATTTTTTAAACATAGTCATAATCAAATAAATAAAAATAAAATTAAATAATTCCGAAATTGTTTCAGAAATCTAAAACATAACGCTATGCTTTCCCTTTTTTAACTTTAAAATTTAGTTCAATAGTTCATTAACAATGAATTATATAATGACAGCATATATTTAATATTTACCTGTTTTAGTTTATTTCAAGCAAAAATTACAAAATTATTTGCCCTAGAAATCAATATTAGTCAAGAGTAATATCCATAATAAATTGGCTTAAAACGGGAAATATTAGGAACAAACGTCATGTGACCATAAAAGCGAAAGTTTTCTCCAAACTTATAAAAGCAATACTTGGCATACTTTTTTCGAAATATTAATTCTGCTCAATATTAAAAATGCCGATTACTGAGAGTGATCTTTTGAATAACAGCAGAGATGAGGATCATTATTTAAAAATATGGAAAAAATTATGGTCAGTTCGTGACACTGCTTGGCATTTAGATCACAGAAACCCGTAAGGTTTTAACGCGTTTTTGCATTAAACTGATAATATTATATTTAATTTTAGAATGTTAAAGAAGTACGACGATTTAATAGTTGATCGAAACACTAACCAACGGATTTTGTTTCCTCTTTGTGGCAAAAATGTTGACATGAAATGGTATTTATTTTTGAAAATGTTTTTTTTTGAAAAATGTTTAGCTTACAAGTGTAGTATTATTTTCTAATAGACTTTTTTATTTTTAAAAAAATGCTTTAATATTTTCACCATAAAAACATAATTTTAGTATAATAGCATCGGTCATTGCATTGCTTAAAATAATATTTACTTCTTTTTAAAAATAGCTTTAAATTGTTTAGAGATTTGTTTTGAACATAGAAAAAATTCTGAAAACGAAATATATTTGATTTGTTTACAGGTATTGGGAAAATGGATTTGATGTGATTGGGGTTGAATGCGCTGATGAGGCAATCAATGATTTTTTCACTGGCAATAATATTTTGTTTACTTCAATAACTGACGATTCCATAAATGGAAAAATTTTTCAAGTAAATGAATTTAATGCTTAGTTTTTATATTAACTGTTATAATTATTATCCTTAAAATATATAAGACCATGGATGAAAAATTGAAGATAGTACAATCTAATTTCTTGACATTAAACAGGTATTATAATTTTACTTTTCAATTAATTTATTGATACATATTAAGTTATAATAAGGCACAAACAGTCCATTCGAAAATATTTAATTATAAGGTGACCAAAACCTTTAGTTTTATTAATTTATAGTCATATGTAAAAAATATTTTAGTTTAGTATTTTGCAACTTTAACAATTGTTATGTAAATAGAAAATATTTAAGTTTGGCCTAAATATCTTTTAACCAAGCTTTAAATTGCTAAATGAAATGGATTTAAGATTATTGATTGTCCAAGTATTAGATTATTTCTATTTATCAAGTGCTTTGCAAAATTTTTCCTATATTTCAGTTTTTGTTTGATTTAATTAAGTTTAATATTATAATAAAAATCTTCGATCTGTTGACAGACTTAAGCATTAAATTCTAAGTTTTGCCTAATTCTAGTATATTTTGATCATATATAAATAAATCAATACTGCATTAAGGTCTGTAATTAAATAAAATCTATTTTACATAACATTCAATAGTCCGTTACTAAATAATACAATAAACGCGGTTTGGGACAGAGGAAGCTTTGGAACAATCACTTACGAAGAGCAAGTGCTATACGTTCAAACTATGCGCAGATTATTGGCACCTAATTTTCGTTATCTTCTTTTGGTACTCGAGTTTGACGACAGCCAATTTAATGACTTGCCGTACAGTATTACTTATGATCGGATTAACGAATTAATGGGTAAAAACGAGTAAAATTAAAATAATTGAAATTTTTTATAGTAATGTTGAAATACTGCTTTTTTAGGTGATTTCGCAAACATAAAGAGACTTGAGAGCCATCTACCGGAACATATGGAACTTTACCAGAAACACATGAAATTAGACATCGAAGTTCGCGAAACTGTTTATTTGCTCACAGATAAATGTTTAGATGATTTTAAATTGTAAACAATTGGGATAAAAAATTTATCCAAATTGTATTTTGTTAGTTTAACCGTAGTATTGAAGAAACGAAGTATATATTAAAACAACGAAATAAAAGATTACCGAAAAAATAACATTATTCGAAAACAAAATTATAATTTTTGTCATATCGGTACACATAATTGGATTAACGTGAATATCTTATTAATACTTCAATTTAATGCATTGCATATAAATAATAATAATAATAATTACTTACACAATTGGTAAAAAAATATTTTGCTTTATTTCTAAGAGTTAAATACAAATAACTGAAAACACGAATAAAATATAATTACAGTTATTAATCATTATTTATATAAAATTAATATAATTTTTTCCCTCGATTGTATTTTCTATAATATAAACCAGTTCTAAACAGATTTACTAAATTATAATAAAGATAAATTATGGAATTTTGCTAAATCGGAAAAACTTTAAATTCATCGAATCGACAAAATTTTTCGATGGAAAAGTGGAAAAAGATTTTAAGTCGCATATCATAATACACAGTGCTTTCATGAACATGCTATTAACAAAATTAAAAATATAAATAATATAATGCTAAGTAAGTGAATAAACTAAGATTATATTCAAAACAATTTATGTTAGAGTTTGACGTTATATTATTTAATACTGTGACTACTTTTATATTAAATTAAACTTTTACTTAAAAGTTTTTGCCAAAAGTAATGATAATTTTGTGAGAAGTAGACATTTCATGACTAAACATAGTTTTAAACGATTGCGACACTCGAAGAAAATTAATTCAATTAATATGGTAAGTTTGTAACAGTAAAATATGCCGAGCGTCGGTTTCAATATCAATTCCGTTACAAAATGTCTAATCAGAATCAGGTACAAAATGTATATAAGTCTTACATGTACTGTCAGTCCAAAATAAAAGTGCCGTTAAGAATAGAGGGCATACAGAGAATGTAAAGTAATACATGAACTTAAACTTTGCGTAACTGTACTTAAAAATTTATACTATTATTATGCAGTATTGACTATAATAGTGAAATATTATATTTAAATTGAAAAAATGACTATTATTATTAACGTTAATTATTGTTAATTAATTATCACGCGATTGAGTCATATATTAATTGGCGGCCCATTATATTGAATAGAGTCGCACCAATAATCATCTGGTGGATCAACTCTTTCGAGTAACCACGTTATATTTTCAGACAATTCTTTGTCATAAACAGTTGCCACGACAGTGTAATAATGGCACTCACGATCTCTATGGTTATACGGCGGCGCTAACAAATCAAAAATAGCTGCCGGACCTAAACATGTATGGAAAAAAAATTCCAATGAGATAAATGAAATTCATAAAATTATAATAAATTGGTTTGGTTTATCGTACCATTTATTGCAGTTATTTGGTGAAAATTTCGTTGAGTTGGCGTTAGAGCGCATACTTCCTTACTATCACTATCTATCGAAACATCACCCGTGTGTATGGCAGGAACTGTAGAACAAATCATTTTATAGATCATATTTGATATAATAATTATTAAAATAACTTACGTTAGATATTTTTTTATTGTATAGCAAATAATTTATTCTTAAAGAAATAATACTGTATTTAAACTAACGGTAAATAAAATTAAGAGCTATAATATATTATAGAGAATAGGATTACGTGTAAAACAATTGAATACCTAAAAGTTGAAATTCTTCGCGCGAAACTTTATTGGCCACATCTCTCGGGAGAAGAGGCAGTTTGCTATCATCGCGTGCCAGCGCTGTATAATGAGATACTCGAACCGAACCGAAGATAACTTTAATGAAACCATACATGTCTGGATGATCGTGAAGAGGTATGCGACACATGTGATGCCTCAGAGCGAACACTGACATCGAAAAGTTAGAGTAATCGCATATAGAGAGGTACTCGACTGGCGCTCGACTCGAAGTGAATGGTCTTAATAGAGATAACGATCTGTTTGGTGCTCGCAATTGTTCCGTATCTAAGTTAACGTCCGTATGCTTCAGTTGTGACAACAATTTCGTTAATTTAGACATCGATTCGTTGAGAACGTCATCCGAGTGACACTTATTAAACGTGTTTTGAGCCAAACGAGCGATCGATTGGACCAAAGATGCCATCGTTTCGTTTATCAATTAAATCATTTGAATTGAACGCAAACAACAGCTGATAACAACTAATTTCTATCAATAGTAACTATCAATCAAACACTACATGCGTAGAGGTGTGAACCACACACAGACACACACACACTTTCACTCTTACGCGTATTTTTTAACTAATTTTTAATTTTTTAAATATTTATTTTTACATCCCACTCAGTTAATATTTTTATTTATTTTTATTTTGACTGAGTTTTACGGCAGTGGACTGACATTTTTAGCGCACTTCACTTAGATATTTATTAGCTCTCGATTTTATCCAGTTTTTTAAACTTGATTTTATTATTATTTTTACGCTTATAGATCTGATTTGTTTGGGAGCTAATGAATATAATAACGATTAATAATAAGTTATATTCCATGAAATAGATAAATAGGTTATTCAAGCGAATGTTATTTAGTTTATTTATTGATTAAATTATATATTGAATCGTTGCCGAAAACTTGGTTGGGTTTTGTTGCGCTAAATTATATCAAATAACAGTATTTCTATATGATATTATCAGATAATTGTATTATAGTTCTGAGAATTTGCAATGCTTTTGTTAGTAAATCGAATGATTAGCAGAGATTGCCATTGTTTTAGCTATCGTTCAAGTTTAAAGTTTTTACAAATCATTTTACAACTGTCTATTAGGTTATTATTATCTATTCTAAATTTAAATCAAATTAAAATCATGTAATTGTCATTAATAACTGTTGTAATATTTGAAAGCTTACCGCAAATTGGCATGCACTTGAAATTGTTTTGTAAAATTAAATTAACTGATATTTTATTAGTTAAATGAGTTAACGACTAAGAGAATAGTAGTAATAATATATTAAAGTCTTTCAATGAGAAAATAGATAAAAAGAGCGGAAGTCTTAAACTACATTAAAACTAGTGTCTGTTAATATACAATATTTTAGTCGACAATGATTATAATAAAGTTATAGTTTTATGCTCTATTTGTTAACTATAGATTGTTAACAGTTATAAATTATAAACGCTTAAATATTATAACAGATCAATACTTATACCGTATATATTTAATTCGAAAAGCGTTAAATATTATTGCGTATAAAGCAATGATCTACAGTATAGGATAGGGAAAGAATTATAATTTTTTGATATTTAAAATTTGGTGAATTTGAGTATAACTTAATTAAGTAAGAATTAAACCGTAACTGTTGAGAAAGAAAATCCCAATTTATGCTTTACATTGTTGATTTATACTGTTGACTAAAACTGCTACAATATTATTTTTCAAACAATGTTTCCTTTGAATGTTTTTTGTGAGTTTGGGAGGATTTTAAGTGAACATTTTTAAAATAGATGAAAAGTCCAAAGTGCTAATCTGTATTTGACATGCTTCAAAATTAAACTCAATATATTTCTTATTTTATAAGAACTGTAACTCAATTAAACCACATAAAATCAAAAGTATAATTTTAAACAAGATTGAAATGGTCATAATATCTGACTTTGTAAATTGAGTCTCAGTTTCTATATGGTCGCTCCCTTACTTCGTTCACTCGCTACCAATATTTGAAATTCTGTTATAAATTATTCAGTATATGCCACTGTGACTGTAGTCAATGTTTTAAAATATTCAACGTCCATTCACGGCAGATGCCACTGAAATCCGTATCAATCAACTTTATTGATTCATCAGCAGAAGATATGCCAATAAGAATTTTATTTTTTGGCTATTTTCCCTTATTCTGCCTATTTTAGTTTGACTTTTGCCTATTTTTAGCATAAAAATCTCTTTATTGCAGCTAAAAGCGGCAGATGCCACTAACAAATCAACCCAATTTTTGGTCTATTTTATCATAATTTTTCCATTTTGACATTATTATAACCATATTGAACCTAAATATACTTTGATTACAGCTTAATAACGGCAGATGCCACTCAAATTTTTTATCTGAATTCTAGCTAAAAAACTATAATTTTGCTTATTTTGACCCAGTTATTGCCAATTTTGGCCATGTTCTTATCCATATTGACAATATTTTTGCCTTTTTTGAACTGTTGATGCCCATTTATTCCCTATTTATGACACAAGCATGGCCATTTTTGAATATTTTGACATTATTTTTGACCATAATGATTAATACAATCGATAAGAAGGGTTATAACTGGGAATAAAACCTATCATTGTGTAGAATAGGAATGGAAAGAACAATGCACTTTCATTAGGAACTGATCGGCACACCTTTTCTTAATAGTCTCGGATGTCCCACATAAAACCGGGACTATTGCTAAAAAATAAACCTAACAATTATAACTTATAAGAAAGAGATACCGATCTGAACAACTATCAGGAGTTGTTAGTGGCATATCGCGCTGGAAGGTATCGAAATCCAATATCAGCGCTTTGAATAGGCGCTGCTGGCCCCTCAAGTGTCAGCTCTAAACCGTACAGTCGGTCGGATGAACATGTTAGCTCAACGATAATAATGACGATAGGCGAGATAAGTAAAATTAGCTATTAATCGGTTAGCGGAGGATTGTAACTGTAAGTATTGGTAAGCCAAAGCCGGACTAAGGATTTTCAATGTTTAATCACATATAATTTTAATTAGTTAATGAATTTTAATTCTAAAAATATTTATAAAATAATTTAAAAAAATCACGTTTTCGTTATTTATCTCCTCTAATATTTTGTCACTAGTTTAGTGTTAACGCGCTTAACGCTCATAACAGTTTTATCGCTCAAACCATTAACAAACGTTTTTATTTAGTGCTGTTTTTAATTGTTTTAATGGTGCGACAATTACTTAACTTCGATGGCAGTGTCGATCATTGGTCTTGAATCTATTTGGTTTCCAATTATGAGAAATACGTCTTCTTTGAAACGCCGTCAGAAACGGATTTACAATTCAAACGAAAGACTCGTTTGTTTATAAAGTAAAAAATTATGCAATCATTCGATTGATCCTTCAATTAATGTATTCGCGACGTGAGAATGATGATCAAAATAACATCAATTTACTTGAAGAAGATTTGCGACAAAATATCAGACATGATGTCAGAAATGGATTTCATTGGGAAAATTATTTTTACAATTATGGACTCGAAGTAATCCAATACAATCCGATCATAATCGTCTTACAACTCGCCGCCGATTTAAGAATTAATGAAACAATTACCGAGATGGTGTAGATAATTTATATAATTAATTCGCGTTTTAACATTTTTGGTTATGATTTTCTCCATTAATTTGGCGCAAAAAGAGCAAATAAACGTTAATACTTCGAAGTCTCGCGTACATGGCATATGTTTTCAAAACATTCATTGATCCGTCGAATTATTTATCGAATTAACGGATGAGCAATAAACGAAACCACTATTTTTAAGCGAATTGTTTTGGATAATAGTGGCCGCGAATCCAATGAAGATGTTTCGGTCTAAGCAAGAGTGAATATCGTTGAGATAAATGCTATTTATCTCCAAATTTATAAAAAAATTTGGTGATTTGAATCATCTTCTCGTTTCAAGTGCAATGGATTATTTTTATTTTGATTTATCTGAAGAATAAATTGCCTTTAATTTGTATTATCAGCAATTCCAGACAATACAAAGGTAGGACCAATTTTTGTAGACAGAGTTTTTGTAGTAATGGTATCACCAATTCGATTCTTTGGCCCCAGAACACGAAAAATTTAAATTTGTTATGTGCCATACTGTGTGCAAATTAATCTTCAGCATATGGTTTCTTTTTCAAATCCATACTTATGACAGATGTCCTAACTTTTATTGTATTAGAAAATTTTTGCACCGAAGAAATGAAAAGTTCGACAGACGAGTCGAAAACAGCAGATATTTTGCACCGATTATCGATACTATTAGAAAAGATGTGTTGTGAAAATTGAAAAAATTGATGAAAACACGTCTAGAAAATACTAACAATAAAAATTTACGCTTAAATATAGCGATGACGATCACAATGAGAGGCATAAGAGTCTATCGCGTGACTGTAAGCCCTCATCCGTTTATGGGAGATTATTTACAAGGACACACACAAACAGTGGTAGTCTTTTTTCGTGTATTTTAAAAGTTTCTATTTTGTTTAAACTCGTATTTTTATTACAACGTTTTGAAAAATTTGTTATTTTGTTTGGAAGTAATTAAGTATTAAGCTTATATTTTATTATCTTTCTTTTTTAGCTCGACAGGTACAATATTAACTAACTTGGTTGGATGTGACTTCGATCAAAATGTTTTCGACCAAGCTCTTCTCTCAAAAACGAACGAATCTTTGCCAAAGGCTGTTGGCAAAATGTCCGAACTAAAAGGGAAGAAACGCTTATCGGAAGACAGATTTGGCACTCTTATGCTCAGCATGCAAAGGAACGATCAATTTGTCTGGCGCTATAAATAAAGAGTTTGATATTTTAAATTTTATTCATTATTAATTATTATTTAATACTTTAATAATTATTAATTAGGTCTGATTTTTTGGTTTTTGGTTATCGCAAGAAAAAGCATACGTGAAACCACCTCGGACTTTCATTGCGTAGAAGGAATAATTCCGAACAGATAAATAGAATGTGTAAGTATTTAAAGTAACTTTTAATAGATATTTTTTTAACAACTTTTTGTATTAGGTGTTTGTTTTAATACTACGTTGAGAGTAAAAAAGATCAGGAATCCGCCTATAGACTTATTTAATATTCAACAAGACATGTTCTCAGAAATCCTTGTTATAATGGGTTATTGCACTAAATCCAACACAGCCAATTGTATTTAGCGGGCTATGCATTTTGTCGGAGTTGTAGCAGTGGAGGTAATTGGATGATTTAAATTCATACAGGATGGTCGCTTTTAATTAAAACACATTAAAATAAATATTTTCTCATCAATTTTTTGTTTTGGTACTTTTATTAATTAATATTTCAACAAATCATTATTATTCATTAAATAAATGACTTATTTATTTTTATTTCAAATTTGTTTGAATGTTATTTGGTAATTACATAAAAATTTTAAAAATTTAAATTACATTTTAATAATTCAAAATTATTTTTTGACTCATAAAGGATATACTCGATCTTTTAACAATTTAACAATTTTATCATTTAAAAAAAGTTAGAAAAAAATTCTAACGCTGCTATGACCAATGTTTTGGTGATAAAAAAACTCATATAGAAGTACTCATTTAAATAAGTAAGTAAATGGACAAATTAATATTGTTCAAACTTTTTAATTTTGTTTTATTAAATAATTGATATTATCTAATTATTGCATATAGTAAAATGAAATCAATAACTTGCTCATTAACAATTGCACTTGTATTATTAGTTTAAATGTAGGTTTGATCTAACCCATTATGATTGTGACGATTTCTTATCAAAAAAGATGACACATTTATAGATAGCTCACTTTTAATAGGTATTTGCAATCTTATTTCGCAAATTAATTAGTTTTTGAGTCAAGATGGCAAAATGATAAATACTTTAATTATTAAAAGAAACAGGAGAAATAACTTTATAGACATAAGACTGCAGACACACAGCCAGACGGACAGACGGACGGACGGATTGACAGTGTCAAAATCATAAGCCTACTTTTTTTAAAACTGAGCTATAAATATCTTCTGTTTTAGACTGTTTATTCTTAATTGCATTTATAAAGTAGTATAAAATTGGAAAGTGTTTATTAATTCTTGATTTAAAAGCAAAGTGCAAACATATTAATATAAGAGATTTATTATTTTATAATCAGACGGCGGATTTTTTGGTAGAACAAATTAAGAAGTTTGGTGGTTATTTGGGAACAAAAATTTTAAAATTTGGGAATATAAAAAAAAGTTTTATTAGATAACGTTATTATATTTTAAAATTAAGTGTTTCTCAACACTTTCTTAGATATTTTTTTTTGGTCAAGAATATGTTTGTTTTTGAATTGAAAAACTTTGTTCAACCGCAACTGAATTTAATAGTGCATAAAATTATTTTTGTTTTAAACTATCGTCTGTTGAGTTTTTCAAATTTATCAAATATGGATTTTTTAAAAGTAAATCTATAAGCTTTTTAACAACATCTTCATTTAAATTTTTTTAAACTTTAAAAAAAATTGATTTGTTCTTGAAATCTTGTGTTTGACACTAAATTATTTCTATAACATTGAAATATGGTTGAATAAACCTTCTTTTTGAAAATTCTGTGGTTATAACGAAATTTTAGTAAATTTGGTGCTTTTGGTGTAATTGGGATTTAACCAAAAATCCGACGTCTGTTTAAATTACAGATTTTGTATTTTTTTATATCTTCCAAATCGTTAAATATTCACGAATCAACGTTTTTCCAATGATTCCACATTTATCGATTGAAACGAGCATTAATATCGTCGAAAAAAGATTCAACGAAATAATCTTATTATTTTTTAATTGCTTAAACTTGTGTACGATCATCATATATTATCATCTAAGAAAGATCATTTTGGTGAATTGGGAGTCATGGAATAGATTTAAATCTTCTTATAAAATTTTTAACTTCATTATTGCCATTTGGTTGGATGAAATCTTTATGTAAACCTAACTTCTTAACTTTACTGTGATTAGCTTGACCCAAATGAAAACAACCACGAATCTCAGTAATGGTAATTTTTTGCGAATGCAATTAATCACTCCAAGTTCAAAATCCAATTGAAAAAATGGAGGATTGAATGTTATGCCTAATGTTATTGCTTTGGTTATTATAGTTACGAGAAGTTTTCAGTAGGTATTTGAAGATGTATCTGGTAAAAGTGAGAAAAGAATCGGAAACATGCGTCCATTTAATTTGCAATGAAAAGTCTACAACCGTAAAAATATTCCCTGAACAGAATTGAATTTGTCATCGTAATACAATGTATGAGCTTAACACTAATCGTAATAAGTGTGTTGTTCCAAACTGAACTATTTTATCGTATTCAATAATATAGAAATTATTAATTATTTAAAACCAATAAAAATTTTCGCCAATTTCAGTATGAAATTTTTGTTTGTCTAAAAATTAAATACATTTATATTCAGCAACAAAAGAATTAAAGTCACAGTGAGCGCATTATTATGTCCTCTATCTGCCATCAGATAATTTCTGCCGCCATTTCTTTGTCTCCGTACCCCCGTTAGATTAAGATCTCTTTTATGAATATTTTCGTGTTTGATTCTTTTTATAATTTTATACACTATTTTATCTTAATATTTATGATCTCCTAGCCTAACTAACATAACCTAACCTAACCTAAACTTACCTAACCTTACCTAATCTAAACAAATATAACCTTAATTAAATAAACCTAAAATCATCACAAAAAGTCATTTTTAAAATTTTTATTAGTTAATTTTAATTTGGATCATATAGATTTTTAATGCTTTCTAGAAAGTGATCAAATGGGATCAAATTAATGTTTCTAACATGTAAAAAACCAACTGCCCTTTGTTGACGTGATGCAGATGTCGTGTTGATTGGCTCCACTATTTCTACATCGATACTCGATTGATTCGCGATCTTCTCGAACACGCATCATCATTTCATCTCCACATTCGCGACACGCGGGCTGTTGCATGAGTAGATCTTTTTCAAGGAGGAAATTGATCATAACATTCCGATCGCTGATTTACTGCATAAGTTTCCTGAAATTCATCTAAAAATATAAAAAGTAATAAAATTAAAAAATATAATCATAACTTACTCTAATATCATTGGTAGCTCAGTGAACTATCATAAGAACACGTTTTTATAACTAAGGGAAAGTTATTAAAATAAAAAGTGGGTGGGGTCAATACGGAAGTGTAGCCTTATTTACTTTATCTTCAGAGTGTGTCCATAGTGCATATTTTTTAGAAATGTTTTGTGCATACATCGCATTCTATATTTGGAAATTGAACTATATTTATTTTCCGGTCACAATTTGGTTCTCCTATCTATTGCGAGTATGTTTTTATCCTTTAATGTCGTTTCAGATTTCATTTTGGTTTTCGCAGATTTTGCATCGTTTAAAACCATAATTTGACGCTATTTGATGTTAATCTGAGTTAAGTTAATTCTTTATGTACGTTATACAGCACATTATTTGTACGCGATATGACTACTATAGTAGTTTGTATACTAATAATATTAATTTAATAACATTGTTTGCTAATAGCTTATTTATAACAAAGTTTTTGTTGGAAATTAAACTGATTAGATCTCTGAATGCACTTCGATTTACTGTGACGGCTGAAAAAAAGTTTATTTATAATTCAGTTTGTAATAAATTTTTCCCTCAGTCAAACCAAGTAGAATTCCCTAATTTAAAAGCATTCATGCACTTCTTCCCTTTATTAATATAAAGAAAATAACTCCCTTAATTAACAATAGTGTCCACAGTTGGACGGACGGACGGTTTGAATAGCCAAATCCATGTCTGAATTTTGCAGTCAGATAAAAATACGTAACACAAATGGTGAGAATAATTTTTCAGTTTATACAATTTAAAAATATATAAAATCATTTAAAATTTATTTAATTATATATTGAAAGACTTAATTTTCAATCCTCCATATTTAATAACTATTCTGTGTTATTATACTAAAACTCCGTATTGCGTCTATCGATTGATTTTAACAACAATAAGGGTTGAGTGTCTCCAAGTGTTAGTACTGAGGAAATTGTTGATGAGCTGACGAATAGAAAACTGAAGAATAAGCATTAACTTGAGGCCACATACCTATACGCACGATTTCATCGATTGAGAGAGCTAATAATTAGTGCTCTCTCACTAAAATTGCGTGTCGTGTGCAAAACATTTTGTACCCGCCCCTACACTATTTAAACCCGTACACGATAGCAAACTCTCAGTTAAGGTTCCATCGCTTAACTCACTTTACTGTTCTTTCTCTTGTGCTA